>JARJDS010045156.1:0-10108 GCA_030264155.1 Atheta pasadenae
AGTATATTGCACATATTTCTAATCATTTATAAGCAAAAACACTCTTCGAGAAATTTGCACTGGCGAGCGAAAGCAGCGTATTATTTCGTTAATATCTTTTAAACGCGTGAATATTTCTGCGATTTCTCAACGGATTATGAAAGAGGGCGCAGAATTACGTCTAGAAAAGCACATAATATATTGCACATACTGTTAATCATTTATAAACAAAAACACCCTTTGAGAACTTTTCGCTGGCGACCTGTCTGCGGAAGCAGCGTATTATTTCGTTAATAAGAATTTTTATGTTAAAAACGACTATGTTGTTGTGAACAAAAACAGGTTTTGAAATTTCGAACATCCGACAAAGTGCGATCATGCAAAATTGCCAAAAAACATATTCTTTAAATAAAGTAACATGATAAAAATTGGAATAATTTATGATAATTAAATAATAAATTTATATGGAACATATATATATGCCAAATGATAAATGACAAATTCTGTCAAATTTACACTAAAGTCCAATGCCTTGTTCGATAAATAACCATACAAAATATTTGGTTATAGATTATATTATCATGTACTTATAATTACCAAATCGTACTATCATAACTTTGACAGCAAGCGAATCAAAGTGCAATTGTGTGTATATAATAAATGTAACAAAAAAATGAAAAACAAGGTACATTTATTCAAAAAAAATATAACCTTGTTTGAATATTCCACTATAATATTTTTTTTATTTACAATTGTTCCAAGTATTGATACCAGAATTATAATTCTTGACCCTGCTCTGATTTTATATCTTATCTTTTTATTAATTATTCTTATCATTAAGTTTACAAGTTAAAACTCAATGAACTTGATTTTTACGAAATAAATATTACACTCTTGAGAAATAAAATTATGTTTTCGTATTGTAATTCCTCGTAATCGGAATCATTGATGCGTAGATATAACAGAATTACGGCGTAATTTTATTCATACATATATTGTGTAAGTACACTCATTTCCACTTTGATTAACTTGGTGTCATTGTAAAATTGATGTGATTCGGCAATTATAATACTTGCGTCATTATTATATCAATAAATAATAAAACAGTTTATTTGATATAACACAGAAAAATAGAATTTTCTCTAAAATATTTCACCAATCTGCATTATTATTAGTTTTAACAATAAATGATACAACTTTTTCCTTGTTAATTTAAACTATACTTTGTTTCCACGCAATGTTGTATCCAATTAAAGTAGAACAAACGTAAATAACACAATATTGAACACATTGGTGTTGTAAACGCACTGTCAATTACAATCCACTTATGTGCGATTAAATGGATACCAAACGATAAAATGGAGAGTGATGGAAAAATGCGGACGCGTCATTGAACTACCTGAGTATGGAGATATCGGGGCATCAACATCGGTACTTACCTGTAAACAAAAAATATATAATTTATAGATATTCATTATTTGTTACAAAACTAACTATCAAAACCAAGTAAATATAAATCATAGTAGCTCATGACAAAATAATAAACAAAATATGTTGAGTGACATTTTTTGAAGTGGATTCAATTAATATTGCCAAGCATTGTAGCATACAAACTAATAAAATGCGTCCTGTGTTTTCTCGCGAAAAAGTGATACACTTTTTAAATAAATTACCAGCATGGTTATTTCCGCGAACACCTCGCATGATAATTAATCCAGTGTTTTTAGAAAATAATGACAGGTTTCAAGTAGATACTTATGCAGATTGGTATAGCGATGAAGACGACGATTCAGATTGGGAAGACTCTCACTTCGATATTTCATGTAGTCCTACCTACTACGAAGATAGTCCAGAAAAGTTGACAGAGCAGCCCAATTTTTACAAAACATATCAAGTGGAACAAAAGTGCTTTAGGAGGACATCGAATAAATGGAATGTAGCACCTGAGAAAGCTTATTCAGATCTTAAAAACGAAATTAAGATGCTGCGTGAAGATCTCGGACGGTTGATATTTGGTTTAGTTATGGAAAACCAAAATAAAAATAATGCAAATACTCAACCGTTATCACTAAACACAGAATATGCAACTGAAAATAACCAGAAACCATCGGTGTTATCCGATATTACAAACGCTAATTTACAACCTCTGGACAGTAGCACTCCAAAGAAGAAAACTGAATCATATGTACCACCACCACCGCCATTACCAATAGATGTACAAGTTTGTAATGAAAATAACCACAAATCATCAGTATTAATTGATATTACAAACGTTCAGTTGAAGCCTGTTGATTGTGGAACACCAAGAAAAGAAAGTGCATTGTTTTTGAAAAAGATCAAAACTCTTGAAAGTGAAGATATTCGATCTTGTTTGTTGAGGGTTTTGAGAAAACGATACACTGCCATGCATGCCCAAGACTCTACAGATGATAATAATTTGTCATTAAGTTTATTAGGAGAATAATTCCAAGAAACAATAAATTATTAAAGTTTATCAATAAAAAATTACATCAGAAATAAAACTGTGTACAATAATTTCCTAGCAACGTATTTCGTGCATGATAAATTTCATGAATTATTGGAACTAATCAATTAATTTAACGAGATTTGAAGCTATTATTACCTGTAAATATTAAGTATCATTTTAAAATTACTAGCTAGTCTAGAAAATCGTGAGGTTCAAAGTACATGTATAGTCAACAGTCTCTGACTTGCAAATGTCTAGATTCAGTTGAATTACGTAAGTTCTCTCGCTTTAGTGGACACGATCGGATGCGGTGAAATAATTAACTGTTAATTATAACACAGTCGTAATGTTAGCTGTTCATAAGAATTTCAACTTGCATTTGAACTTTGGACATATTAATTTTAGTTGTTTCTGTAGAAATTAATAGTCATCGTGAATTGAATCAGACAAAATCAATCCTTTGAGCTATATCATATTCGTCAGGTAATTTCTATCATTAGCACTTGAAAGAAAGTTGAAAACTGATAAATCCCTCTATAAAGAATAAACAATTCGGAATACAGGGAATTGATAAATGCAAAAAGCTCATCTGACAGTTGAAGATCTAATCATGTGACCAAAAAGTTTTAACAGTTTTAACCTGTGGTTTTAACCAGTTTTAACGTTAGACTTAGACTTAGTGATAAGTCAAAAGTTGTACCCGGACTAAACTATAAAAACAAATGTAGCAAATATTAATGACTAGCTTATGATGACACTAGGCAGTCAACATTAAAATTAGCGTTAATCACAGTGTACATGCGCTAACGACTTTAACTACGCACAAGTTCAGTTAGAGTTAAAACCAAAGTTATTGAACATCATTACCGCTGCGTTAAAGTACAAATTGAGTTAATGAATTGGATAGAGACATTATAAAGTTAATGTAACTAAACATGAAAACTACATCGCCTAAAAATTGATTAACCGAAAAGCAAATCTTAATTAATCATAAGTGTTATATCTTCTAATATATACTTAATTTATTTTGTTGAATTATGTTTATAGAAGTGATTTCAGTTGAACATGACAATGTTAATTATACATAAGTATATATTCTGTAAATAGTACGTAAAGAAGTGAAGTTTGAACGCAACTAATTTTATTTCTATTTGTCATTTCAATGTTTGTGATGTTGCGTAATAAAATAAGTATATTGTTTTTCATCTTGTTAGTTCTATAAATAGAAGCAAAATGTAATGTTAACTGTTCGTTTTATTTACTAACAAACATCAAGTAATTCGGAGTCACAAAAAATAAATTTATTCATTTTTGAGTTACATATTTGCATAGGTAACAAACATATTTACGACCACAAAAATGTTCAGCGTGTCACTTTTATCTCCAAATAAATTTAAAGATTCATCGACAATTAAATAAAGAAGTAAATAAATTAATAATCTTAAGATAAAGTATGAATAATTGTAAATAATTTGTTTGTAACTAAATGTCGAAATGCTAAGATAAATAACGTGAACGCACAAAAGGTATAAGTTTATTCAACTCCACTAGACTGGAATCAAGTAAGTAACATTGAGTAGTCGATTTGATTTAAGTTGCTTCGAACTTGGCAACTCGTCTAGAGGTACTTTTTTTATCTAGCTTCGTCGCGGCTTAATGAAGCATTACATTCAAAGTCGCGCATTTACATTCACACATGCTTGAATAGAAAATAAATTGTAAAATAAACGTAAAACTTTATTAAGTATCATTTATTGAGTGACGCATTTGACGCTTCAGTCGACACAGGTCGCAACATTGAAGATAAATAATATACAATGTATAATGGAAAACTAAATTAAAGCCACATGTAATAAATATACATATAATTTGAAATTACTGTCAAATATAGATGTAATAATGGGCAATAACAGTTAAAAATTATAGTTAGCCACTCCAGAATTTTTAAAGGACCAACATTATTCTTGGACAACCGATACTTGATAGATTGATACTGAAAATTTAATGTTAAATGGTTCAATTGTTGATTTTGATTGATTGTTGAATATGTGTCCGAGATCTTACTAAAAAATTATTTAAGCAAACCTATTTTTTTGATTTTATAAAAATTTAAGAGTGACTTATCCCAGCAAGATAAAAAATTAACAAATTTGTAAGTAGCGTATTGACTTACAGCTTCATATTTTAAATATTGTCAAGACTATTCCACAACTTCAACATTTTTTCATGTCTCTTTATATTTATTTTAATCATAAATTATTTATCTTATTTTGTCTTTATATTTCTGGCCTTTTTCCAAATTACATAAAAACAAAACAAATTATTAGAATATCTTTATGGTCGAGCTTTACAGCTTTTACAGATTATATTAATATGTATTTATGATTATACTAATCCATATTTATTACTAATAATCAACATATATTAAAAATATAGCCAATTATGGCAGTTATAGTTTTTATTTGATATAATTTAAGGGCTTGAGGTAAATTTAAAAAAACAATTATAATATAATATTATAATACCTACAGCAGACACGTGTCGTATTTTATTTTAAAAAACATATTTTTTAAACAATTATTTGTGTACTGCTGTAAACAACCATATAATACATTAACAAAATTTGCATAGTAAATTGTTAATTTGCCAATAAATGCTTACGCTAATGAACAATTTGCGTATTTGATGGAAAAACAAAAGCGAAAAACAATAATTAAATGTTTCAACTAAAAAAACAGAAATCATCGAGACCTTTACAAGGAAAACAATTCAAATGACTATCAATGTAATTATTTACACATCAAAACTGATAAAAACACGAAAACCTAATTAATTATTGATCCCAAAAATTGATTAGTCATTTAAATCACGCGCCAATAATTCTTTTAGTATAATCTGTAGGATTAAACGATTCTACTTATTGTGATAAGACTTTTACAACTTTGACTTACTGCATTTACGAGCAGTATCAGGTATCAAACGTACTTGACAATATATTATAGATATAGTAAGTTAAATCAGATGTGATTAGAATAATGATAAAGTTTCTGAATAACATGGTTCAGTGGGGCCCAAAATTCTTGCTATGCTACCGGTGATTACGTTTCACACATACAGTTTAAACAAAACAGAACACTTAACATTAAACCAATAAATGTTAGCAATGACAATGTTAAATTTAAAATAAAACTCTTGCAATTTGTTTGCTCTTTGTTACACTCCCTTGTAAAACCCAACATAGGTAATTTTCCTGAAAAATATCAACCAAAACACTGTGTCTATTAAGTTTTTAACATATTTGGTTTTATTATTGAATTTAAATAGAAATGACGCATTCATATTGCAAACAAACAATTTCACATATGTGAAATTCCGGGGTAAATGATAACTCGACAATAACTAGGTTCCAACATAGTTTTAATGATTATAAAAGTAACTTCAATAGCACAACATACAAATCATGAGCAAGTTGACGCTTGTGTCAATCGCAACGCAATAGATCGTTAATTTTTCAAGGACAAAACTAGTCGCACAGTAAACAAACTTTATCGGCATAATTTGGTATGTAATATAGCATAAGAACATTTTTTATAACACAACTCTTCGGCACTGTTCATTAATGGTCATGCTAATTTGACAAAAATAGATCCAAATGATATTTTATCTACCATTTCATCTAATCGCAATTAAAATAGGGCTGAAATTTAGTAAATTTCATACTTGGGTTTCCAAATGCTGTTAAATGCTTATCGCTATTGTTAAGTACAAGCAGTAAACAAAAACAAGTTATTTTCTAAACTTTTAAAATAACAAACGTTGTCACATGGTCATAACCGGTGAGAGCCAGCCGAGTATCATAATTTACGTTACGTTGATGTTTACTTTTTCAGCGTCACACGAGTAATTTGCTTATTTGCATGTTGTGTTGATTTCACATTATTTCCTTTATTCGGTCGTCAGTCGCGACATTTTTTGATGTGTAGATATAGATACAGATACAACGTAACATAAAACAATTCATTAAAATGAATATAATTTCATTAGAGTCTGTTTGTGCCAGTAAACTTCAAAGTAATAAAAAAATATATAAAACGGTCAAAACTTAGATATTTATTTGTCTAAGAATATTTTGAAAACTATGATTATAATAAAATTTAAATTCTGGTAAATAAATTATAGTTAGAACTGTAGACAAGCACGAAAGTGATACTTGCATTTCAAGTTACAAGTTTCAAACTGCCCCCCAAAAACAAAATGAAGGTGAATTTTTGTACTTAGCAGTATGTATTAGTAAAGTTTGAAATATGCAAATAAAGACATGGCGCAGGTTAGGTTATGTTCGCTTCAATTCTCAGTGAACAAGTGACAACACTGTTATCTTTTAAAACTTGTCACGTGACCTACAGTGTTGCATTTTATTGAACACTTAGCATTTGTGGACCAAACTGTTATTGATAAAAAGAAACATCTTTTCACTTTATACCTTAGACATGAATAGCTGTCACGTGACATAGGAATCCCACAATGTTGCCATTTTTCAGCAAAATGTTGGTAGTCTTATTAAATGGTAAAACAAAATCAATAAACCTGATCCGTCAATTTTTTTTTAAATGTTCTTCATATTAAATCGAACTCATTATGCATGAATTTTTTGTTAAAAGTTGTTTCTTTTTATGTAAAAGATGACTTTGACATTGATTAATGATATATTTTCATGCTTAACTATTTTTAGTTTGACCACGAATTTGTTCCACTTAATGGTCATGCAAAATATCCCAAGTATACATAAGTTATGAAACAAAACATTATGTACTTTTTGTTTTAGTATAATCACTTCAACTGTTTTGATCACTTTCACAACAATTTGTTTTTATCTTATATAAAAGCACACTACGAAAAACACACATTCAAAAGTCGTCCTTCGCAGAATTAGGTTATTGTAGTCGGAAAAACAAACAAAGCGTACGAAAATGAGTATTTATATCCATACACGAATCTTTAAAATAACTATATATAACACGAACAGAAAACAATAAAAAATGCATAGTTCCTATATTTAACAAACAAATTTTAATATTCCACTAATATTCAATACACATTTTGTTTACATTAATACGGGATTTAGTCGACTCATCTCCAAACTCACCTCGTAAATATTTATAGTAAGCGCTCGTCATGTTGAGCGTTGACATTGTGATCGTTATAAAATAATCCACGTGCTCGGCAGCAAACTGAAATCCAACACACAACACAAACCACTCACTAAACAAAGTAAAAATACGAAAATTTAGTATTTCAAAATTATCGTTTACATACAAGATTCACTATTTTAATTTCTTTCGTTATTGGTTTTGTTGTGACTTATAATTCACTTTATTTACTTATACTTAAGTAATCCATTCTTAGGTAGAGCATAGTTATGAATGTTTCCTGCATTCGAAATGCACTTGTGCCGATTTTATGAGTTTACGACTATTAATTTTAATTACGGTAACAAAAATTGTTATTACTAGATAGTTTCGAATGCATGCACGACTTTTGACTTATTTGTTCGCGCACAACAGCACAACAAATTCCTGCGATGGATGGCAATGGCAATTAATGATTGGAAAGCGATCTATTGTTATATAATGAGTGTTTAAAATTTGTTCAAAAACTTGTTTACTTTAGAATTATAATTTTTTTTTAATTTTTCAATTGCTATTATTATTTTTTTTAATTACAATTAAATTGTGTTATTGTAAATAATAATAAAGTTGTCACTTTTTTTAAAAACGTTTAATTGATGAAGTTATATCTTAAAACACTGTTTAATAGTCCTTTACAAGGACTAAAATGTGTTTGTATTTATTTTAACTGTTGAAAAACACAGGATCACTTTGTTTTACCGCACAGTTAATGAATTCTCGGTGAGTCCGGGCTCGGTTCAGGTTCGCGCCCGTCGTCGTCGCGTCAACGAATGCGAAATCTCGCGGCGCGGATGTTATTCGGGCGAATCGCGCATCGTCTCGTTCGCGGCACGCACCTGTGTGCATGAACGCCACGGTTTACCTGTGATTCTGCCGATCTACCTGCCGTGCGACCACCACCGATTGAACGCTATCAGCGAACGCAGTCGCGTAGCGGTGGACAACTTCATCGCGCGCTACAATATATCACTGATAACGAACCGCAAATAACCAAAAATTATAATGTCACCACAAACTACTTAAATATAAATATTTTACTAATTTATACTTACATGTTGATACCCAAATTTTTGAACAAATCTTTTTTTAGTTTTTTTTATTTGCGAATAATAACATTCATGCTTACTAAAAAACATAAACAAGAATTAGTAAGACGCAAATAATACTTGATTTGACCAACTCTTGATTATAAATAATACATACAATCCAGTTCAAACTGATAACTCTTATAACAATAAGAATAATAATAAAAAATTAAATTTCCAGAGAAAACTGGTTGTTTTATTTGTTTATTTATTTCCTGATATGAATGATTCAAAGAATTTAGTTGTTTTCCGCTTATTGTTGATAAGGGCTTTCTTTATTCCTTGAATTGTTTTTACTTAATCGTAAGTAACAACTGAGACAATTCTCAACACTTTTATCTTTTGCGGTGTTTATCATTACGCTTGATTTCGTACCGACGAATAAATTATAATTTAATTTGCATTCGTTACGATCATTTGCGCATTCGCGATTACTATATTTGTTATAATTATCACATTACAGCTCACACCTCACATCTCACGTCTCACACTGTCTCAGACATGTATATTTAGCGTGTTATGAACGATTTGACTTCGGAGCACTTTATTTTTTAAACCTTGATTACAATTGAATGGTTTAAACGCCTTAAAAACGGCGCAGTTTTTAATTTTATTATTTTTATGTTAATTAAAGTCATGCGAACTTATCGATGATGCAAAATTTACACAACAATTTGAGTGGCTAATAGTCTAATATTTGTGTGGCCAATTCATGCAATAATTAAAAAATCATTAACGTGATGTGTGTATTTTGACCTATGTGAAGTTAGCCACGGATTTCAGGAAGCCCAAAAATTTATTTCTCTATAAGAAATACATGGGAGAGTCACTAAAAGTCTAATCTCTTTTAAACCAGATAATTCCTTCACCTATCCTTATACGCACGGATAGCTTAGCTCATTACCTATCGAATGGTGAAATAAAAATTAAAGAAAAAATTGTGTTAGGAGCGCTAGGACGCTTGTTGATTTCTACCTTAGGAACGGCCTATGTACAATAGTACTCTGACCAATCACAGCTCGTATAGATTATATATTAGCTGTATACTTGGAAATATATAAAATACCATGTGTACGAGACACAGCGTTGACTCTATGTTCCAATCAATCACAGCACGTTCAAAACTTGTAGTCACTGAACACTTGAAAATGTATATTCTCCTATGTTTGAAATCCCCCTCCACTGGAACTCGTTGCTAGGGCATGTTGATTTCTACCTTAGCAACGGCCTGAGTATTCTTATGGTAGTCGGCCATCATGAATTTACAGTATGTCGACACAGTACTAAGTTTCTGTTCTGAACCACCACAGCGCGTTCAGAACATGTATTCCCTGAACACTTGAAAATGTATAAAATCTTACGTTTTAAACTCCGCCTACTAGAACTTG
>JARJDS010045174.1:0-21440 GCA_030264155.1 Atheta pasadenae
AACATCCCGAACATCCAATGTAGGGCTGTAACGTAGGCAACTACAAACACACTAAAAATGCACGAAGCTGAACGAAGTGTTACGAAGCGTAGTCCAAGTTTAGCACTACAACTACTGCAATCACATATTAACTAGTGTATGTGTTCAATCATAACTGCGCATGTAGTAGTAATGCATGCGCTGGGCGATCCAGGTTGATCCAGGTTATTCGTGCTCACCGATTTTGCATAAAACAACATTAAAAATCAATAAACTGCAACCAGAAAGTGCAACAACATAAAATGACTGTGTAAAAATTATGAACAAAAACTAATAATATAAATCAAAATGATTAGTCCAGAAGGAAAAGTAGCATTAAAATGTTTTGTGATAACTGGATTACTTTTTTCAATCTTATTCATGCCTCCACTTGATATTAATAGTCATTTTGTTTATGATTATAATAAATTTATAAGTCCAATTCTTTATTATCTGGCTGTGAATATCTTAATAAGGATAATATTTTGTAAAGCATATCAAGTAAGTTATTGGCAAGTTTAAATTATAAACCAATTTATATTTAATATAATAATATTCTAATTTAACAGGTTGCTGTACGAGCTACATTCCTAGGATTCATTTTTGGATTAGGATCTTATGTATTTCGACTTGCTCCTACAAATATAAACAGTTTTGGGCTATACATGTCAGTCATGGCTTTCTTCCATTACTCAGAGTACTTAACTATTTCAATTATAAAACCACAAGAATTAACTACTAAATCATTCATGCTCACACACAGTCCTCAATATATTGCTGCAGCTGTAGCTTCATGGATTGAATTTGCATTGGAAAGCTATTTCATTCCAGGTAATTGTTAACTTAAATTTAGCTGTGTAATTATATGCTTATGTTATGATTTTTTCTGTAGAATTAAAAATAATACCATATTTTCCAATAACTGGTATGGTTCTTTGTCTTATGGGTGAACTTACTAGAAAAGTAGCAATGTTCACTGCTGCTAGTAATTTTGACCATTTAGTAAGTATTCTAAGTTTTACATGTAGTATCAATTTTGGTTTCATTTGCATTCTTTTATTAATACATTAATAACTTAAAATCCTGTTTTTATTATTAATTACTATAATTGTAGGTGCGAAATACAAGGGCTGAAGATCATATACTGGTGACACATGGTATTTACAGTAAGTTCCGACATCCAAGTTATGTGGGTTGGTTCTATTGGTCAATTGGCACTCAAGTATGTATTCTTGTATTGATTAATTGAAATAAGTAGTGATGCAGTTATATAAATTGGTTTATTTTGTTATAGTTTATTCTGTCCAATCCAGTTTGTATAATTATTTATACAATTGCCAGCTGGATGTTCTTCAATGAGAGGATATATTGTGAAGAAATTACTCTACTGAACTTTTTTGGTCAAGCGTATGCTGATTATCAAGCCAAAGTTGACACGGGTTTACCGTTTATTAGTGGATATATCGCTCGGCCATAAACTAAACAAAGTATTAGTTACTCAAATTGATATTATTGATCAATCTATGATGGTTTTACAAATCCTTTGAGGTTATGATCCCTGTAAGAGAAGATGATAAGAACCAAATTAACCTTAAATGCTTTTCTAACAGTGATTTTAATAAGATTGACCTATAATGTTACATTGCCGTTCCTAATTTTGATTAACACTTTTTTTAGCTAATTTATTGATGAAATTGTCTAATTGTATAAATGTAATAAAGAAATATTAATGTATCAAGATTCTAATTGGCTCCCAATACCTGTCAAACATAAATCTTAAGGGATTAGCCCACTGTGAAATATTCATAAAATCCTTTCATATCTTCTCTCCATATTGACCAATTTTCTTGTTCTTATTTTTTATTTGGAGTTAAAGAGTTCCTTTTTAGCGTATGACCAAATTCAACCCATAAAACATCCCCGAAGTATTTTATTTTGACGCTTAAGTTCATCAATTTTGTGGTAAATACAGAATTTATTTTATATTTTCTTAGAACTATTGGATTACAGTAAATTCAAGAGCAAATATACAAGGTAAATTGAAATTAAACTCAACTTGTTTATCATATCATATAATGAATAAGTTGAGTTTAATCTTTACTCAAAATATAGTATCAGACATATTTAAAGAAGATAAACTTATTTACCTTACCCAGCCCAGCCTTACCAATTCTATATTATACCCATAATAAAAAAATATTGATATCTCCAATCATTTTCATGTCAGTTTATTGAATTTACTTTCTGGATTACTTTCTCAACTCAAACGTCACATAACTCTCCCACGATTGGACATCCTGCACGTAATTGCGCATTTGAGGAATACATGAATACACAGAACTGTGTACACAACTGTACACAACGACGGATCTGTTAGCAAGCAGCACGCCAGCAGTGTGGCAGGAATACACACAGTGGCATCAAAAATGTTTGGCACGCCTCTCCAATAACAAGAATCTCAACTTACTCCTCAATTATTTTCGTAGTGTAGGCTTCTAGAGGCGCTAAAACCACTAAACTAGTGCATGCAAATAAAATAAACGTAAGTACACCTTCGATATATTTATAAATTACGGATGTTAACGTTATACCGACATTCACTTGAATGAAAGTGAATTCCAATTGTAATCACATCATAGGAGCTATTTTGAGAAGTGACTCAAATACTACACTACTAAAAAATTGACTAAATATGTTAGTGTCACAGCATACTAATAATAATTATAAATTGTTACTTGTAGAAAATGGCAGAAGCAGCTTTTCCTAGCCAACATACAACAACAACTGTAACTACAAGTACTACAGTACAAACAAACTTACGTTATGATCCTTTATATGTTAGAACTGTGCCTGGTATACTAAAAATATGCCAAATTGTGAGTATTTGTTAGTATTTTATTAAACTTACATTAAAAAACTAAATTTATATTTTAGATTTTGAACCTATTGGGTTTTATTTGCATTGAAGCAAGTGGTCTACATCGACTAAGTTCTCGAGGAGCATTCTTTATTTTTGTATCAACTACTGGTTTTTGGTTTACCGGTATTTTGCTAGTCTTTTACCTTTTCCATGTTATTGAAAAGTTTTTCAAGATCCCATGGTTGAAGATTGAAGGGATTTTCTGTGCATTGTGGGTTCTATTTTACTTGATTGCATCCATTTTAGTTGCAACTTATGGTGTTGAAGGATTCACTGTTGCAGCAGTAAGTTATAACTTCTATTAAATGAATTTATTGTGCATTAAAATTATTATTTTTAGTTCTTTGGATTTTGTGCAATGGTCGCTTATGGTTATGATGCTTTCTTGAAGTATCATGGAGTACGTAGTGGAGAATTAGCACAAGGTGAAAGGGCTATCAATAAGCAAATTACAACAATTACCTCACCAGCCTATTAAATAAATAAGTTATGAAACTTCACACACATCTGACATGTGCTTTCGCTGAATATGTATTAGTAGGCTTACCTGACTTGATGTCCACTTCAAAGATTAGTTCAGCATTTACATAAAACCAATATAATATTGGTAATTTGAATTATTATAGGAGTTTTGGATTGTTTTAATAGTTTTATGAATAATCAAAATATTTGCATTTAAAATGTTTGATAGTTTGTCGAATTTAACTCCTACGCAATTATTATTCAATCTGATTTGATAACAGCTGATTACGTTTGACGTGACATTGTTTTTGTAAGTTAACTAGAAGTTTATTTGTGTTTAAATCTAAATTAGCAAATTTATTTAGCGTCAAATCAGGTTATGTCACATATCGCTTCGGAAACAATCGAATAATGCGCTTTTGTTTTTCGTGTAATTCACTATATTTCGATCCACAGCAGCAAGAAATATTAGCAAAGTCACCAATGTTTATTTTAAGGTTAAACAGTGGTTATATTTTGTATGTTTGGTACAATTGTTAAATAATTGAGAAATTACTGGTATAAATCGAATGTTAAGTTTTGAAATGACCACACGAATATATTGTACTTAAAGTGCAAGTATAGAAATATCAAATATTACATACATATATAATATTTATTTATGGATTTCAAACTGCTTGGTTGGGTTTTAAAATGCGTAACAATATTCTAAACTAAACTGTGTACATACTTGTTAATTGTAATTAACATAATAACACTTTAAACAACACGTGATAACTAAGATATTTTTATATGTATTTTATCACTTGAAACACAATCAAAAGGAAATTTATTTAATGAAACTTGTATATTTGTATACCACAGAATTGTTATCAATGTTTAGCTTTTGCAAAGGAATTTCGATGTTATAAATGGATGTTATCTTGTTCTTTATTAAGATATTACAAAGTTAATAAAATGTATTTTGATTTTATTTTGTTTACCCTTCAAATTTTAGGTTATAGTAGTTAAATTTGTTTAAAAAAGATCAATACATAGTGATAGTTTTAATATTTTTAGGTTATTATTGGTTACATAACCTAAAAACATCACGTAGAATATTCATAATAATATTCATTATAAAGAACAAAATTGTCAACTCTCAAGATCTCCCAAATTTGATGTGTTCCTTACCTTACGTAACATTGTCCGAATAATATTTATTTGCTCCCTAATAATACGAAAAGGCAAAATAAAACTGGAAAACTGCAGGCAATTCCGGGCATTGACGTGTCGGATAAAGCTACAAATAAAAAAATCAATCAATATGTTTATTTTCAGGTATTACCATGTTAAACTCTAATTTAATCAATAACCAACACTGTTCAACGCTGCCCAACGCTACTTACGCTTCATTGTGTTATTTCAGATTAAAACTGGATTTACATAATTGAATAATTCAAAATTACTTACTTTTAATTAAATTACATTACATTGAATTATGTAGATTGTTTATTCTATTTCATATTTCCGGAGATTTAGAAAAATCCAACTTCCAAAAACAAGACATTCAATTTTTAGTTTTGGAAATACACAAATCCCCCATCTTTATTATGGAAATTTTATCAGTCCGTGTTCTATTTTTGAATAAATTTCTTGGAAATCTCATCATCCTCATTATTTCTTTTAACCATTGATTAGTTGGACCAATATTTTTCAATTTGGTCCAATCCTGACTAAAAAACAAACAAATGTTACCTGCATACTAAAAAACAAAATAAAAATAATTTATTTAAGCAGTGGGGATTGTTTTAATGAAAAAATATGTTCCATTCAATTCACGCCGCTGGCCTACATGTATGAAACAGAAGATGTAATGCAATGAGGGTGCGCAAAATCCGTTTCCACCAACCGCGCGAATGAAGCAGTTTTCCTCTGCCCTTTCAGTTCCCAACGACCTGTTTTCCACGCAGCTTGTTGCACGCCACAATCTCCTTCAAGCTCTGTTATTTATAGCAACACGTCAACAACACTGAACAACAATTTGAATAAGGTAAACAACTGATCTTAAATAACATCCACAACAACATGATAAAATGCAGACATTTTATTGTGCTTGCATAAAATAGTTGCTTGTGCAACAAGTACGCTTTCGTTTTGATTCCCAACGCCATTGGTGTGGCGTTGGCGTGTCTCATACCACCCTGAACGTCCAAGCTTGCTTTCCACACAATTTCCTTTTGGTTGTGTGAGGCAAAGGTGATTTTTTTCCCAGCTTTGTTTCGAAAACGCACACGTAGGCTGGCTATCGATCGCGATTACCTACAGATACCTGAAAACAATATACGCGTCGTATTTATGATGTTTATACATTCCGACATGTACCAAAACGCGACAAGAATTATAATTTTTTTAACACAGCAATTTGACAGTAACATATGTTTGGTTATAATAAAAATAATTAAATTGAATTTAATACTTAAAACAGAACTTACTTGTTGACGCTGATTTTTATAGATGTAAATTAAATCAAACAAGAATTTTCTTGCTTTCAATTGCTTAGCATAAAATGTAATAAAAAGTTACATCGTGAAAATCGTGAGAAATTACCTCGTTAAATCTCAACAACCCGCAATTATGATGTTAATATTACAGAAAACTGTTTACCGACAACTCATAAACATTTCATGCGTTTAGTTTTTGTTTCAAAGCCTACTTCGATACATAAAAGTTTGCATTTGATATTTGTTGACATTTTAACTCCGCCCACTTTAGTTTTGTTTTCTCGCCTACTTCGATTTGAAAAACTTACAGTTGTTTTCCAACGTTTCAGTTTCAGGTGCTCCAATGTGCTTTAAATAATTCGATTACAACCATAATGAAGGGTTCCGAAATTAATTCTTCTGCCATAACGGTGATTGCGGTGTTTTTAATTTTATCCGTGGTCTGCGTTTCGGTGACGGGAGTTTTATTTTATTTGGTTTGCGCTCGAAAGTACCGACTTAACTGGTTCGAGAAAAACTTGTTGGAAACTGCAGAAAGTAGCAAAGAGCTGCAACTAACTCAAGAGTCATTCGTTGAACTTCAAGACAATTCGGAAGATATTAAATCAATCTTTGCTGATTGCACAAAAGATGAAAAGATTCAACAACTTCTACAACCATGTGAAGATAGAGGTAAAAGAGTTTTTTTTAAATCTTATATTTTGTTTCAAACTTGGAATTTTCCTTAGATTCAATTACTTCAAACCCAGCTAGTCCTACATCTTGCACCAGCTATCAACTAACGTTTCCCATAACTCAAAAAGAAGATGGACTGACAAGTCCATGTCTTTCCAAACCACGGATACCAACAATGCACGCCAAACTGGATCATACAAAGATTGATTCATCTCTGTACCAAAACGTAAATAATATCACTACACAATAGCGTTTCCTTTATTTTCTTTATAAGTTACTCACTCATATTGTTGCTATTTAGACGCAAACTTTTGGCGAAGAAGAAGAAGATGTACGAGGTTCAGTTCGTGTAATAATGAATTGCGATCCAATTGGAGGAATGTTGACTGTGCGGTTAGTTGAGGTACGTTATGATTGATTTCTCTTCACACCAGTACAAGAAGAAAACAAAGACCTCCCAGATCTAATAACTTTTTTGTTTCAAGGCTCGGGATTTACAAACACGGGAAGCTAACGGAACAGCCAATCCCTACGCGAAGATTCGCTTGCTACCCAACAAAGGCAACGTCTGGCAAACTCGTATCCACAAGAAGACTTTAAATCCAGGTAACAACACGTACCCATTTTAGACTTTAAACTTATACATAGTTACGTAAGTCATTTTTGTTGTTGTTGTTTTTGTTGTATGTGATCCTATAGTATTCGACGAAGATTTCGTGTTTGAAGTGCAAGCAAATTCAATAAGCCGCAATGTCTTGGAAGTGTTGTTATATAACTTTGACGCGTACAGTCGTCATCATGGCATTGGGGCTGCTCAATTCCCATTGGCAAAAATTGATCTGCGTGAAAAAGTTGAAGTCTGGCGCACGCTGGGACCTCTAGTCAATCAGGATCCGCAAGTTGATCTTGGCGAGTTAATGGTTTCATTGTCGTTTTTACCCAGT
The DNA here is from genome assembly GCA_030264155.1 of Atheta pasadenae. Classification (NCBI taxonomy): domain Eukaryota; kingdom Metazoa; phylum Arthropoda; class Insecta; order Coleoptera; family Staphylinidae; genus Atheta; species Atheta pasadenae. Next base: position 7,503 of record JARJDS010045174.1, read on the forward strand.
GCTGAACGTCTCACTGTGCTTGTTATCAAAGCAAGAAACTTGAGAATCGTGGACGACACACGCAGCAGTTCCGGTATGTATTAAACCAAAAACAACACAACACAAGCAAGTCATCAGAAATTATTAATTCCCAAAATAAAAAGCATCACAATCACATACATATATATTAATAATAATAGATAATAATTTTAATTCTTAATCATTATGTGCATATTATTAAGCATATTATTAACAATAATAATATTACAGATCCTTATGTAAAGGTGTGTATCGTGCACGGTGCAAAACGTATCAAGAAAAAGAAGACGGGCGTGCATAGAAATACCGTCTCGCCGGTAATCAACGAAGCGCTGACGTTTGATATTAGCAAAGAAACCTTGAAAAAATCTTGCATTGAATTCTTCATCATGCATGATAGTTTATTAGGTTCTAGCGAAGTACTTGGAGTTTGTAAAGTCGGCGCTGGCGCTGAATGTAATCCTGATGAGAAAGAGTTTTTCCATGCCATGTTGCACAGCAAGACAGCCACCGCCCAATGGTTGACGCTTTCAGAGGCAAAGGTCACGAAGGAGAAAGCTGCAAATTAACCTGATAAATTTCTACATAACATAAAGGACCATTGAAAGTATCAATTATTATTGTACGTACTTACCGCGTACTTACTTATTGCAATTACTCAACTACTATATATATACAAACAAATGTATGTAAAAACAAAGTTAGACAAAGTATTTATTGTAAATTGTGTGTCAAATTCTATGATGCATGTGATCAATATTAAGTTTTAATCATAGACTATTGGAAATGATTTATTGAACTGCGATGTTGAGTACTGAATTATATGCTCTTGATATTTGAGTTTATGATATACAAATACCAGGTGGAGGTTTCAATGTACAGAGAACTGATAAACAAATATATATTAGCCAGCTGCTTATTATTGTTGGGCTTGATAGTGAATTTACAAATATATAATGAGATATTTAATGAAATAGTCAATATAGATGAAGAACTATATTTATTGAGGATGCGCACTGTAGTTATAGAAATAGAAGTAATGTCCACAAGTGTTTATTTTGAGGTTGTGCATATTCTAAAGTATATATATGCTATATATTTGAAACTATTTACAGATATATTTTTAACAATTTGCTGTACGTTAAGTTGCATAATTATATTTATCTTAAAAATATTATTTTTGTATTAGCTTCTTACGTTTCCAATAGAAATGGGATTGGATTTTCGTCACGTGACTCAAAGATGCAAAGGAGGAATAATCAGTTGGAATCGTTTGAATATTTAAGTATTCAGGTAAGTCTATAACTTTGTCAAGAAATTTTCAAGATTTTATTTTTCTATTTGGTTTTGTTATAATAACATTTCTGTTATTAAATGTAGATAATTGTTTGAATTACCTAATTTTTTTGATGACTTTTTGATGTTTTTGTAACACTTTGACTGCTAGGTTTTTAACCGACAGGTCCTAAACGACCTAAACAAACACTGAATGTTTACTTTACATAATTCTGCGGTACTTTTCGCCTTCACCGCCGGCTAAAAAGTAGAGCACATAAAAAAATATTACTTTTAAAATTGGTAACGTAATAACCCAGATGCTACAAAAATGACTTTATTGAAGACCAACATTTATAACCACATTTATAACCATTTCCTGTTTTATCATTTTTGATCTTTCTATTACTCCAACATTACGAACGACGAGTACTTTTCTTATGAAAAAAACGGCAAAATGTTGAACGACAAATTCTAATTAGAAAATACCTGAATTGTGATAGAAGAAATTAAGTCGACACAATCGCAATCAACGTTAATGTGATCCGTAACTTGATTCCTTCTGTTTGTATTTATTTCATCAAATTATTCCGTACACAAACTTTCACTGGTAAGTCGATAAACTTGCACAGAACTAAAGTGTGCAAAACTTTAACGTCTACAGCTTTTGTTTTAGATTATAACAAAAATTTACATGAAAAGTTTACGTCGTCATGGTAACCAAGTTCATAGCCTTCTTATTTTGGTATTTTATTACAAGACAAAACAAAACAACAGTGTGCAATAATAATGTTTGGATCGTTCTTTCTGAACTATAAAATGTTCTGTAAAGCATTTGGTTTTATTAATAAAGCCATAAAAAAGTAAGTTAATTTATCCAAAACATATACCACTGCAATTTCCTTCTATTTTTAGTCCACAAACCTAAAACAACTTGGATTTTACTTTTAACTTTCACTAAACCGTGGAATTTTAGTAATAAAACTAAAAAAACATATAAATACAGTGTTTTCTTAAAAATGTAACACTCAACCACATCAAAAACATGTCTACAACATGTGAAAACATTAATATTAATCCACATTTATGAATATTATTAATGATATAACAATATTTTACATTTATCACCACAAAAATCTACGTGTAGTTTTTACAACAAGCTTCTTACCATTTAAGTCGGCATAAACGTAATACATACATGATTGTCAGGTCTTGATGTGAGAAACTTTCAAATTGGATTTTGCCCATTGTTATATTTGCCACATTCAGATGCCTCCCGCTGAAGATCACAACACTGGCAACATCTATTGCATTTCTACAATTAGTGTACTCCGCAATGATTTTTAATTTATGTGAAATTTTTAACTACGGGAAAATAGCCACAAACAAGATAGGAAATAAATAGACGCCGATTGTTACCGATGATGGCGTCGAACGAGAGTGAACGGTGTATGCCATCAGCAATTGCGCCGAAGAGGTAAAAAACGCATAATTTCCATAATTCCTTGAACAATGAGATGGAATCGCTCATGCATCTAATGGTGCACCCTCGGCGCACGAACATGTGCAGTGTATTAATAACGACCTCGACTCTCGCAGCCGTCTCAAGAACGCCGAAGAACCGAAGAATCAAGACGTGGTAGTAGCAGGTAGGTAGATGACTACCACGCACGGGAAGCGCCAGTCGTGGTTCCCACTGAAAAGTTATAAAAGACATGCTTCGTTGCACAGAATACACCTGCTTCTTGAGGGCACACGAAATTCTCACAATGCGAACAACACAACCAACTCGGATGCGCGCGTACTTTTGTTCCGAGTTTGTGGAAGCTCAAAAAGCACCTAAGAAAATGATGGTTCAAGCCTTAAGCCTTAACGCCTTGCACTAAAATTAAAGATTTACATATTATTTTATACAAAACCTTGATGATAGTATTTAATAAATAATTAATGTTCATAATAAATTAAAAATATTATTAATAATGTTCAAACTCACAATTCTTTCACTAATATTCTGTAAGAAGTTGCTACAACGAAGTTTTGCAAGATAATTAAACAAAATCGAAACAAACAACAGGTCCTAGTATTTCCATATCATAGTAGGTCATGAAAATCAACAAAACAACGACATCATTCCTACCTATGTTCGTTTGTTTTTTGTCATGGTAACGAAACTCCAAGCCTTCTAACTTGTTTATTCATTTGTTTTAAGTAAACATTAAGTAAACAAATTGCAACCAAGTGTAACAACCAATAACGATAGATGGCATTGCATGTTAAAAACTTTTATACAACACAATCTTAAATTGGAGTAAACTAAGTAAAGCAACAAGATAAATACCGGTTATATTATACATGACACGAAACCCGACCTTCAGGTTAAAGATCTTCAGAGGTGGAGAACTTCATCATAAAATCTGCAGAACTGCAAATATTTAATCTTGAAAGTTTAAACACACAAAACATACCTAAAAACAATGAAAAAAATAGAAATCAAATCATAAATTTAATTGTCACCATGACTATAGGAGTAGATTGATACATCCGGAAGCTGCGGTCCTTCTGGTGCTTCTTCTGCTGGTAGAGTTTAACTCATCAACCATCTTGTAATAAGCACTCGATGTAACTCGATGAATGGAATAGCGTAAAGAACGTAAAAGTGGTGTGGACTCGGGTTCACAAAGCCGCGTTGTCTTCGGTCACGCAGTCACAGTGTTGGATGAATCGCGGCGCGAGTCTCATGTGCGCGCGCCTATCGCTCTTATATATTATTAACACATAACTAGTTACAACAAAATGTTGTCTACAACTAGACATTGGTAGTTTCAAGTTTTTACTATTCAGTTTTTGGATAAACTGTGTGAATGTAGTGAAATAATTTTTGGTGGACAAACAAATTTACAATATTTTGTGCCTCAAAACAAGAAAGGAATAAACAATAAAATGCGTGGTTGTTTCAATTGTGTACAATACGGATAAACAAAACGTAAACGTGTGCGTGTGCTTGTTGGTTTACTGTAAATTTGCAATAACAGTGTTCAATTGTCCCAAATAAATCAATTGTTTTTGGTTATTTTGTTTCGTTGCGCGCAAACAAGTGTGAATCGTGTGCACATTGGAAAGTTGCGCTTCGACAAGGAAAGGTGAGTTGTGTGTCAACGTCAGTTTACACCAAATGTGGTTTAGTTTTATTTAAAGTTATACCTAAAAAGCATTCCTGACCCAAAAAATACTGGTGTAGTTTCAGTAGTTTATACGTAAATTGTGTATAAGAAGTGCACGCATGCGCGCACACGCAGTTATGAACAGTTCAACTTAAACTTGTATTAAACTTGAAAGTGTTTATTATTATTATATATTTTTTGTTCTATAATAATTGCTTGTTCAAGAAAATACATCTTGTAACCACGTAACTGTAGAATGAATATTAGTTTGAATTACTCGTAGTTTTTGTTTGATTTGGTCGTAAATGTTTGTGGTTTGTTTTTTGCACTCTCGCCCGACACGTTTTTGTTTCAAGACGAAGCATTGTTATCGTTGTTTTAATTTCCTCTCATGCCTTGAAGCTCGACACTATGTAAAGTTAAAATCAACACAGTTTTGGTCGATTCTAATGTATAGCAAGCTAGCAAGGCTCTTTGCTTTTACTCACACCTTGGGATTTAAATTTGACTTGACTTTCACCTTGATGTGGTTCCAGTAGATTTCGAAACGGGCTGCAAAAAACTCGTTTGAATAATAACTTTTAGAACTTTACGGTTTAGTTTTAGGTTAAATATTAAGCTAATAAAGCTAAATATGTGATGCATTTTAATTAATGGATACAAATGAATTATGTATATATTGCAAAATTACTAACCGTATTTCGAAAGACATTCGATTGAAAATTGTCTGAGTTAGTTGTGTGTGCAATCTTACGTTTGAATTCCCCTTCTACTAGAACTCGTTGCTAGGGCTTGTTGATTTCTACCTTAGCAACGGCCTGTGTATTCCTATAGTGGTCGGCCATAATGAATTTACAACGTGTACGACACAGCGTTGACCCCCATTCCTGACCAATCACAGCGCGTTTGGTATATGTATTCGCTGAACACTTGAAAATGTATATGATCTTACGTTTGAATACTCTATGACCCCTTCTACCGGAACTCGTTGCTAGGACTTGTTGATTATTACCTTAGTAACGGCTTGGGTATTCTTATGGCACTCGGTCATCATGAATTCATTATTTGTACGACAGAGTTTTGTTATATCTACCTACTCCTCTTCTCTATGTAACAAAATAATTAATATCTACTCATTTGAGAACAATATTTATTGAATTTCATATATTATTTGTTAATAAGAAAATATAACTAGTAAATTTATGCAACTCACTAAAAAATTAAAAGAACAAAACCAAATAAACAAAAATGTGTAAAAGTAAAAAGTAAAAAAACTATCCACTTCATAACATTTAAATTAAAATAACTGTAATCTTATAAACACACACCTACTACCTTAATACAACTCTCCATGGCTACTTATTACCAACCTTAAGAATCGAAGTGAACGCACGAAGAGTATGCATCTCCAAACAACCAAAGAACTTAACTTGTCCTACTTCCTGATCAGTTTTACAATCAAACGAACCCAGCCAGCTGGGCTTTAAACAAGTCATGATTTTCGGTCATCGGTCGGACATGTATTAATTTGGTCAAGACGTGATAGCTTTCTGGGACGCGTTCTGTGTCTTATAACTGTGAATCATGTTCAATCAACGCATGTTTAATCACCTACACGCACCTGCTACCCAAGTTGTAATACTTAAGTAACTCTCTTGCATCTAAAAAATAACTTTATATAAAAAAAATAACAACCATTTTTTATAAAATTTTATATGGTATTACAAGGTTTTAATTGCACAAGAAATTAATTGCGCTAGCAACCAACCACACTATAATTACGATGTATATCAGAATTTATTTATTTATTATTTATGCTCTAGTTAAAATAATTAATGTATTTTACTAAATATTATTAAATTTTATTAATTAATAACCAAAAAAATAATGATGAACAGAAATTATTAGTTTTACTTTTTGAAAAACATGATTTATACACAAATTAGGTTAGGTTAAGTTAGAAAATTGCTTAAAAGTTAGGTTATGTTGTCAGAAAAATTCAAAAACATCTAGGAAAAAATTTAAAATTTATTTTACAATATCCAAAACTTATTGTAAAAAAACATAACCTTTAAAGCTATTTTCTGGCTTAACCTAACCTAATTTGTGTATAAATCATGTTTTTTAAGTTAGGTTATGTTGTAAACATATTTAAAATCATCTTGTAAAACGTTTACAATTAGTGAAATTGTTAACAAGAAGTTTTTGAGTTTATTTAACAACATAACCTAACTTTAAAGCTATTTTCTAACCTAACATAACCTTATTTGTGTATAAATCGTGATTTTTCGAAAAAAACAAACAATTGCTGTTTGAAAGTCTATCAACAGTTCATTACAAACTATACAGAACATTCTCTTCACTAACATTTAACTAAAAATCCTTACATTCATGCACATACTCACTCGTACAGTTAAAACTGAATACTCACAACGACTACACATTGGTTGTACGCGTATTTATCTCCGTGCTGGAAGCTAAATCAACTGAGTGCTTGAATTTTCCGTTCCGTTGCCCGCATATCCGTTACTTCCGTTATGATAGTTTAGCTTCGACAAGCACATGGTTGTTCCCGCGACGGGATTTTCATTCACCTGAATCAAAAATATCAAACGCATTGAATTAAAAACAAAAAAACCAAAAACAAAACAAGCCAACATCAAAGCATACAAATTCGTAGGTATCGGAATGCGATCGTGCATTACATACAATGCGATGTCCGCACGTGCACACCATATTCATGAATATCGTGGGCGATGCAACACCTTCTTGACGCCAGCCAGCAAATTTGTTCGTTTGTGTAAATATTATGATGGAGGCGTTCTTTTGTTTACGGCGTTACGCTAACATGTAGCTAAAAATAAAATCGTCTACCGACTACTTACTTCATGTTGGTGTAACAACGAGCGACCGCCGAAATCATTGCGGCGTAAAATTACACCCAAGACAATTTAATCACTATAACAATTGTTAAGGACTCGTAAGAATTCACTTAAGACGATAAATTAAACATTAGGCAAAGTGCTCAATCGTTTGTTTTCGAATGAATCAAGCGTGCAAGGCGGGGCAGACAAACATTAGGTTTTTGTTCGATTGCAATCAGGATTTAATTGAGTATGTAATAGTTTTTTTTAATTTTAAATTTTTACCTACCTTTGTATTATGAAGAATTTGTTGATTAATGAAGTTGAAATATTGACGAACTGAGAGAGAATTCACAAAATAATAAATTGATGTTTTTTTGTTGTACATCATAAGTTACGGACTACTTGATTTTGTTTAATCATCCACGAAGTGTGAAACACAATATTTACGTTTATTGTTTTGTTTTTTAAGAAGCACGCTAGATTTTACTTGTTATTTTTCAAGCATAGAATCAATGGACTTTTTCAAACGGTGTTTATCTTTTGTTTTGTTCACATTGCACATGTCATTATAAAAACACAGCACACTAGATTTAATTTTTGTTATTTTCTTTACTACAAGTTATATGAGTTATATTAGTTGTGATTGTGTGAACGACACCAACGTTTTTATTTTCAATAAAATCTGGCAGAATATTAAAAAAAAGGTCGGCCTGTTTTAACGAAGAGCTATGATCAGCAGTAGCCGTAAAAGTGAATTGTCTAAATTTGGCACAATTAATCGAGTGTGCCATGGAAAAAAGAAAAAAAGCCATTTTCAAGTGGTCCAAACGAAAAGCTTGCACATTCTAACCAAAAATATTGAAGCGACAAAAAGTGTCAAAGGAAGATTTCAAACACGCGTGAGTAGAAATAGAATAATTAATATTTCACATCAACCCAACACATCATATTAAAATTCATATTAAAATAGAAGTACAATATTCATAATACATTTATCCGATTCTATACATGAAATGAAGTAAAAATACATTCAGTACAATACATAAAACATGATGATTTCAAGCCACATCAAACAATTCCTTTTACAAAGAGAAGAAATACATTTGCGCCAATTCTTAGATCTGTGGTTGGAAGAGAAATTCTCAGGATAATTGTTTCGCACAGATATAGGTCACAGCCACCCCGCATCGCGGAGGCAGCGCGCGTTATGTGGGTCAAGGACAAAGGATACTCTCATTTATTTTTGTACGGCCGGCATATTTTTGTAGCGTATACCACCTAACATAAAATATAAAAAAAGGAGTTTAATGTTTTGATATGAAAAGTTAAATTTATAAATTTACATTCTGATGGATTCAAGGACTAAGGACTGAAGTAAAGGATACTTCAATTGCTTTGAAGGTTAGAAATTTGTGTAAATCGCAAAGTTAGAAGCTTAATCCTAACTTAAGTTCTGTCGACGAGTCAGGATTATTATTATTTCCTTTTTGTTGCTCGTTTTGCGTTATATTTTATATCGAGGTGGTAAATATGAAGCGGGGAAGCGATCAATACGTGGCAAATGCCGCCCCCGAAAAGATTATCTACCTCCTACGCTATCACGTGCGTAGGTGACATGCATAATTGATATTTGTCAATAAATAACCAAATTACTTAATAATTTAAGCTTTTACGTTAAAATGTAATTAATGTTTTTACTTTGTAATTATGTATTTTTAGTAAAATTGAGAATTTTTGGAATGTTAAGATTGTAAGAGGGTTGTGTGGTTAGTTACAGCCTGGTACGATATTTTCGGATTAATATTTTGTTTTGACCTAGAATACCTTCAGTTGTTTCAGTTCTAGCTTTGCAGCTTGCAGAAATTATAATGTGCTGTGCTTTTAATCGGCTTTCAAACTCTTGTGATCAAATTAGGAATTAAATTATCGGGGAGTGAAGAATATTTTGTGACGTTGAGCTAGAGCTGAAAAATGTGATTTATCTATAGAATCGTGCCCCTGGAAGTTGTCAGTGCTAATTAGTTTTCGTTGTAGTTTCAGATCCTTATAATGAAGATACAAAATGTCATCAGCGGTAGACGGGGACCATAGCGACGGGCAATTGAGTACAAACAAAGCAATGGTCAATTTCGGGTCGAACGAGTGCTTTGAATCGCACGCCTCGCTACTACTAGACGATCACATCCTGGAAGCGCCAGAAGAATTCCGATGCGTTTCGAATAGCTTCGCTCGTGATAAAGACAATGAAATCGAAAGGGATGTTAGAACTGAGTGCAAGTGTCGACTGGCGGCGGGGAACCGTGACCATCAGAATATACAGGATGTGACGTGCGGGTGCACATCGCAGGAAATGATTTTCGACCGAAGCAACCGTGAGAATGATGATGAAAAGTTAGGCCTGGGGAATATGGGAAAGACGCTTGAAACAATCAACTTAATTAGCGATTGTGCGAGCAGCGATGACGCCAGGGACGCAATAGGTATGTTTACGTTTTATTACTTGGCAAATTCAAGTTTTGCGAACTTGAGCTGAATTTATGTGAAGGATGTGCTATTGGAATATGGTGTGTTGTATAAGGTTGTTCTGCTGCAGATAAAATGAAGATGGAGGCGATGAACGACAGAAATACATCCAAGTCGAAGTCGTTCATTAATAAATTCGCTGACGGTAGCCATATTGATGAGTGCGGCGTGGGATCTGCGTGCGAAGCGGACACCGTGAGCGCGTCAAATGGCAGCACGGCCGCGTGCGGCGTGCGCGAGACTAAAACGCCATCGATCGCAAACGGCGTCATGGTCTGCGCAACGGCACCAGGGTGCAGTCGCGTCGCGGACGCCCCGGCCAACGTTTGCGATCGCGAGTCGCCGCGGTTGGACGTCCACCTGGAGGATAGTGAAAGTGAGGCATCGAAGCGTCCTGCGTGGACGTGCCAGCTGGACGATCCTGCGGTGCCGGCCATCCTGCGGCACATCAGTGGCATTGCTGCGCATACCGATTACGCGCCCAGCGACCTGAGCTTGGAACTCATCAATACGAAAAACGAGTTGAACAAGCTCAAGGAGCATGTCCAGTCGTGGGGGGCTAGCGAGTTGCTGTTGTCCAGCAAGCAACTGAATAAACGTGCTGCTGACGGCCGTCTCCGGCATATTGGGGAACAATTACTTTTCAAAGCGGCTGGAATTGATGATTCCACTCTGCTTACAGACCAGTCGCAGGAGAAACAGGACAAAAAACAGGTGGTCGACGACTATGACGCCAATCAGAACCTAGTCCTGCTGACGCCTGAAAGCAATGAGATTAACAGCGAGTTTGATGCTTCCAAGTACGCCACATACGCTGGCATCACCGACGGTGATTATTTTGTCGTCTACGACGAACTAGAAGAAGGGGAGGTTGATGCCGACGATGCAGGCGATGCAGACGAAAACGAAATTTGCTGCAGAATGAAAAGCATGATGGGGACGGACGGCGAGAGGAAGCAACATAATCCTGACAGGGACAACCTTAAGTCCCTGTTGAAGAAGCCTGGCCGGGGCAAGGATAAAAAGAATCGGGTAGTTTTTAAAGAAGACAAGAACGAGTTCTTTGACGCGGACTATATTATACTCATTCGGGAGGATTGTGATTATGACGAGGAGGACGATGATGGCGTCTGTACCTGCAACCAGCACGAGATGGTTAGGCTCACGTGTTGTGAGCCTAACTGCAACTGTAATGTCTATGAGTTTGACCCTACACCACAAAGTCCTAAATTTGCGCCCCCACTGGAATTTGTTGACGCGGTCACGCTTAGTCCTCCAGACGGGTATAAGGATATGGAATTGGGAGAGCAGCAACTTTTAGCGCTGCAGCAGATGGCAGCGAGGAGGTCACAGCAACTTGCACCCATGGCTCCTGTTTGCAAGGAGTGTAGTCAAACTCATTGTGAAGATGGTAAGTTACAGTTTTATAGCAAATTACACGAAAATGAATAAATGTACATAACCTCATCAACATAACCTATTCATTTGTGTGATAAAGACCAGAAGATTTTAATGGCTTGGTCATTGTCAAGGATATTATTGTCTTACTATCTGTATCTTCTTGTTATGTCTTGACTTATGTTTATTTATTGTGTATCTAGAAAGGATCATGTTCATTCAATTGCTCTACTCGTTTTACATAACATTTTAATGGCAGTTAATGGAAAGTATGCGTCAACCTTGTTGTTTTATTGACAGTTAGGACGCAGAGTTCAGGACTAAGCTGATTATTTATCAATAAATTTTTGAAGCGGCAAATACACCTGATATTTACTGAATTAAATTTTAAATGCCCTGCAAAGGTTTTTTTTATTTCTGGAAATGAGACTCTACAAATAAATATCCACTTTGACGTTATTTTGGAAGCGTTCAAAAATATTACAAGGAAACTCCACTAAAAATAGTTCTACTGACGTATTGTTGACTTATTGTTTTATTTGCTTTTATACTTATAAATAATTGGTTGAGATTTTTATTTGAGTGCCAGAACAAAGCAATTGGGTTTGCTTTTCTTTTCAGCCGGAAAAGCTCGTTTGAGGATACGAAACAAAACGCGAGTGGATGGAGAAAATCCATTTCATGAAATATAAAAAGTGCGCAATTGAACTCAAATGGTTCAGGACGTTATTGGGCACTTGAGTGTCTAGAAAAAGTGAGGTTAAGTTTTAAAAAGTTGTCGATTTTGTTTGTTGTATATTTATTAATAGTACGGCATAAGTGGTTTAAGCCATGTAGTCAGTATTTGACAAAAATTTAAAAGGTGAAGCCGCAACATTTTTTTGTTGATTATTAAAAAAATCTAGAGTTGCCTAACTCCATAAATAATTTTAAAACAAACTCCAGCTGGAGTGGAAGTTCCATTTAACTTTTATCGGCAGTTATATTAATGAATGAGATGTTTTGAAAGTTTTACTTGGTCATAAATAACAATAACAATATATTTAGTTTAGTTTAGTTCAGTAGAGTTTTCTAGTAGTTTGCTTCAAATCACAAAGCTCAGATTACAAACAACTTTTTTAGGAATGATAACCATATTTAAATGTAGCTTAGTTTAAGAGAGGGATGATTTTGTGACACAACATTAAGTACTCCTATATTATATTCTCGGATGCAGTAGGAGAAGGTCCTCGTATGCAAAATGTAGTTGCGTTGAGTTTATTATTATTATCCTGAATATTATGATGCTATAGCAACACTGGAGGGTTAGTAAAGTAAATCTACTACTACCACTACTATAAAGTATCTTTTGAACTTTCTAAGAGGAAAGCAATGAGCTTTGTTAGATCGCACGAACAAGATAAATTGATATTTGCATGCATAAAAAGTTGCATACGGAAACACTGTCATTTCTTTGAGGGTATGTAAATATTTATGGTATCAAGATTTCAAAATAATGAGAGAAGAGAAAAAAGTGTTTGTTTGTTTTTGCTGTTGCTATTCATACAATCTTTATCTGACTTCTGTGCGCTTTAACGATTGTCGAATATGACACAAAATAGATATGAAAGATGACTATGGCCCATCAATAATTTTTCCCTGGAATTGTCTTCAAATCAACACTAGTCCGGCTTATATCACACAACACAATTAAAGTTTACTAGGAATAGTTGTGCTTTTTCTTGTAGAATTCCGCACACCTGACAATAGAAACATACTATTTTCGGTTCAATATATATAGTTTTTACTTATTATTTCTAACAATTTGAAGTTAGCAATTCGCAACTTGGGAAATCCTAATCCAGGTGAATTTGTTTTGACATATTTAAGCTGGAAACTAACTAATGTTGTAACTAAACAACAAACCCATGTTTATATTCATAAATATTAGCCCGTTATTTTTTCCAAAACATATCCGGGAATAAATTTTCTTTGCTTGAATGGAAAACTGGAGTATGGAGTGTTTTTGATAGTTTTTATTCCAGTTATTCTTCATTTTAATTTCTTCCAACTGGTTTGTCAAACGTATTCTTCCTAAACTTCTTTTGCAAATTATTTCCAGTACAATGCCAGAAAATTAATTGCTACCGTTAAAGCTTTAAAAATTTACTTTACTCTTATAAGACTAATGGTGTACTTAAATTTCGTTTAAAAAACCAAAAAAACCAAGTGGGACTCAACTTATGAAATAATCCATTATATTTCTGAAACAAAAACGAAATATAAGATAAAACTGTAAATACCTAGACACTCGTGTATATATTTCAATAGTTCATTATTTTTATTATTACAAACTAGCAGTTTCCGCACTGCTGGCACTGTATTGCAATGTCACAATTTGAGATTTCCAGTATTTCCTACAGCTCTTGATAAAAACGTTTGGATACTCACTTGCTCCATTTGCCAATGGATATTATATTACTTGCTTGGTTTTTTGAAGGTGTCAACACGGGAACAAGTCACTTACAATTGACGCTGTGAATTTTCCAAAGCAAGAATTTTCTAAATTTAACTCAGCTATTGTTAACGTTTTTCCTGGTGCTTTGCTAATTGTCATTGCAAATGCAAGACGTATAAGAAACTCTTGTACTTTAATGAGAAACCGTTGAAAAGCATTGGTATTTGTTGTATTAGTCTTCGGCCTTGAATTTACGATC
>JARJDS010045191.1:0-26320 GCA_030264155.1 Atheta pasadenae
GGCTAGACTTTTTTAACTTTTTACACCGAATTCGAATCGGCCCCGTCTAATTACCCTAAGAAACTTATATTGGACATGTATTGTACTTTTTATACGTACAAATAAAAAAAAAGTTTCGGCAAAAATTTATAGTTTTGGCGTCAATGTACGTGCACAATGAGTGTGTTTGCGGTTGCCTACGGTGCGTAAACCAGTACTAGCAGTCTAGCAGTACTCGGCAATGGAGGCAATGCAAGCCAGTGTTCGTGATCCGCTTACTTTTAATTAATTTTTAAGTAATTATATGCTTATATTTCAACCGCGATATAATTTTATCCACAAGACCGTTTTATTAACATTCTATACAACATCATATGCAACTTAAATGTTAAATTAATTAATTAAAATAGCACTATATTAATTTGCATATCTTGTCAGTATCACAGTTTGAACTTTCTATTTACTCACGGAAAATATTTAACGAAAAAGAAATACAGACTCAAATCTGTAAATAACAAGTCTCAATAGTGAAGTTTTTTTGAACACAACTTAAGTTTTAACCGAGAGTTAGTCAGTTTAAAACTTAAAGTTTTAGCCCTTGAAATTAACAACAAAAAATCAACAAAATAGTCACATAACAAACGACTATGTGACATAAAAATGAGTATGCGGGTATCCTTTTACAAAGATTGCAATTCTTTTATAAAAATTGATTGAATATCATTTAGGCTGGATTTACAGGATTAGGAATTGACGTTTATCAATGGGTAAACATAAAAATAATCTCCCACTTTTGCAGCATGCCCATCTCGAGTAACAGCAAGGCGAATGTGTGTAGCATTAATTGTCAAAGATCATCACGCCACGATCGGAACTGACCACCGATGAATTTAATAAGCACGCCACGTAGCGACGTCCTGCTAAGTTTATCTAGTTGACCACGTACATGCTGCAGCCGTGCGAGTGCTGTCGACTCAATGGCGAGGTTCATATGTATTGTCTTCAATAATTGGAGTTTTCTCAGAACACGCTGACGATGGCGTGGCGCAGACATGCGCCATTCACGCAGCGTGCTTTCGATGTGACTCAAGTTTTCACGGCGCACGATTGACACACAATGGGATCTATCTAATTCGTACTGAAAATAAAAATAATATTAGTTAATTTTTTCAATAATGCATAATTACAATAAGCTTACATTTGAATAGTAACAAATTTCCCACATGGCTTGTAACTTTATTGACGAATCCAAGTTGGCTAGAATAAAACTTATAAGATTTGGGAGCGTAATAGGCATGGATTCAGGATACGCTCTGCTTTCTGACTTGTGTAATGCTGGAAATAATAAAATGGCGGGGTATTTTTCCATTGTGTACTCCCATGGTAAAGTATTTCGATCCCCATCAACGCGAACGAATTGAATACTGGACACGTTCGCTAAAATCCTCGCTGATTCTAGGAACATGTAAGACACTCCGCTACAAAACGCGCATTGTAACGAATGGTATAATACAATTACGACCTGGAAAATAATCAAGTTAGAATGATGATAACGCAAAACCATAAAAAGAATACCTTGGAAGGATTCATTATAGTAGACATAAAATTCGTTGAAGTCAAATCTTGTATGCACACATCGCCTGCTTGACAAAACGAATTCGTAAATCGATGCGTGCGTTTGAACTCAAGCGCACTATCGACCAAGGCACGTGGTAGATTGTTTGCCGTGAAATTTAAAACGAATTCCCGCAGAGTTTTATCAGTAAACCCACCTTCCATCACGGCATGCATCTCGTCCCTAGGATTAATAATAACCAGCGCGGTTTTTCGCTTTGCTTTTAACACGTCAACGCCTAAACTTTCAGCAAACTGATGATACAACAAACTATCCATAGCTATCATAGTCATGGACTTATTTGTTTTGCAAGCCATACCTGCAATACTAACCCCTTCAACGTTGGGATTTGTGAAGTATACAGGATGGTACTGTTTCATAAGATGAGCAAGCGAACACTTAAGTTCGCGTCTTAGACTTAGTAAATTTTTGGTTGTAAAGCGGTCGCGCTCCATGGAATGCAAAGAAGTAACATAACTGTTTATGTTTGGTTGGCACTTGTTAAGGCGCGGATTGATGTGACAGTGATCTACGCATTGACTGCGTTGATTCGCATCGCATTGCGACGTGTCATGAAATTTTTGATTGCAATCGATTTGATTTGAATTGTTAAAGAATACACTCGGTGTGTAGGATATTGTGGGTAATGGGATGTGGTGTTTTTCGTTAAATTTACAATTTTTTGAGGTATCGCTATACTCTTTCCGAAGTTTTAAACGATGTTTAAGGATTAGTTCAACTGGAGGTGAGGTGATGGTGTCGTTGCAAGAGAAATATTCTAATGCTGCTTGTTTTAACTGCAACAACAAAAACATACACAATAAAACCTCAGAGCTTGTAAAACAAACAAAAAAAATTGGTATAAATTACCGCTATATAATGATCCATTTGATTTAGAAGTGGATTCTGCGGTGTAAATAAAATCATTGTTTGTCCTTGCAACATAAACGAAGCCAATTGTTGGCTTTTAAGACCAGTTGGTGCCATCCACATGGTCACTTGATGCATGCGGTTTGAAAGCCAAAGTGTCATAGCGCGTGTCCTAAACGCGTTTTCGCTAGGGTAAATCTAAAACGTAAAAAACATAAAAATCTACCATACTTTTTTCTTCAAACCCAATAAAAATAATAAACATTGTATATATTTACCAAAGTTTCATTCCATAAATATAATTTTAGTTTTGGTGTTTCACCTTGAGACGTTGTCGTAATAGCAAAACCAAGCTCTCGGAAAGGATCTTTTTCTAAGAGTTTTACCGCAACGTTATAAGCCGCTGCAAACGATTTACTGTTTGGTCGGCAGTCAACTGTTGCTAATATCACAGCCTAAATATATTATTATTTTAGTGAAAAAGATTTCATTTTAATACCCATAGTAACTTACATCATGCTCCACCATCATGTTCATAATTTCTGCAGAAGAATTAATTCTTCTGTAAGGATTCATAATATTATGTAGGAATTTAATCATATGTACAGCATTCTTTGGCCCGTTATATTGAATTGCTTTACCATCAGACGTGTATGCCAAAAGAACTGGCCATTTAAATACCTGATAACAAGAAGTTACAAGTTACGAACCAAGAGAGTGACGATTACGCGACAGACAACGAGCAAACAATAAAAACTAAGAAAAACTGATAAAAAACAACCATTTTAAATATTAATTATGAAGACTTCTGCAAAACTGTACAAGTGTACTCTATTATTTCATGCATGAATTGTGTTCATGACTCAATTGACATTTTTTTGTGTAACAAATTGGTTTTTTCTTGCATTGAAAAAATTATTTCAAACATGCATTATTTCTTTTACATTCAAAAATGATGTTATTGACAATACATTTTCTTTCTCTTTAATTTCTACTATGATTAACATTTAATAACTATAATAAAATCGAAACAGGTTTTTTTATTTAATATTTACAATCGTTTCTTGGAAGTTTGTTGTCAAAAATGTGTTGGTTTGGTTGCATACATGGCATAGCCAGTTTGTTGTGCTTTTGGTGCTTAATTTTTACCTTATTATATTTTCTTCTACATTCACTTCCAGGCTGCCAACAATTAACAGCACTGAACTCAATGTGTCCTTGCAAAAATTGAGCAGCATTTTCAAACTCCTCTCTAACTTCTTGACTTTCAGCATCCCAAGGTGCATAGAACATGACAAAACCAATGTCAGCAGCACCAGCAATACTGATAGCTGAAGACACTTCACCTCTGTACCAATCACTAA
This sequence comes from Atheta pasadenae, assembly GCA_030264155.1. Taxonomy (NCBI): domain Eukaryota; kingdom Metazoa; phylum Arthropoda; class Insecta; order Coleoptera; family Staphylinidae; genus Atheta; species Atheta pasadenae. The sequence goes on from JARJDS010045191.1 coordinate 3,829, forward strand.
CCACAGAACCTTTACTAAAAAATGGGAATGCTGCAGGACTCTTAGTTACTTTTGGTGGACTAAAACTAATAAAATATTGAGTTCATAACCATAGAAATATTAAAGTTACAGTAGTTTTTTTTTGTATTAATAAGTCGTGACTTACTCATGCGTGAGCACCGTGTAGACGATGCACACCAGGAACATCAAGAGTATCTCCTTGAACAGATTCATCATTTTTCTATAGAGTAACTCATAGGACTGCAGTTCATCCAGTTCGGTTGGTCGTGAGATAAGGGAGGCGACGGGACGGCTGTGGCTGACCGGCGGGTTGTTACCATCCGCATGGTTATCGGCCGTGAAGTCGCGGCCGGGCCCGGTTTGTCCACGCAAGCTGGTCATATGTGCGCTGCATAACACGCTCCAGCGCTGCGGTGCGATGCGCCTCCAGCAGGTTTGGTTGAGGTTGCGTCCGCGTTAATTTGATTACTGCGGCAGAACCGCCACATCCACCATCTGCAGCGCGTTATACCCACGTCGCTGCTACTTATTGGTCGATTTATGATAAGTACAGATAATTTACAATGGCAGTTGTAGCATTCTTCGACATTATTTGGAGCGCTGCACCAACACCAACCAACACCAGCCAGCACTGTTTTGACAACTGTCAACGTCATTATGTTAAGCACGCGTGCGCCGCAGCACGCTGAAGAATGTTGTGTATACTTGGTTGCCTATAATACATCTGAGTTTGAAATTGTTTGAAATTGTTTGAAATCTTCAAAAATCATCGGAAATGTACAGGGTTGAGGGAAGTAAATTGCGGTTATTTACAGGATTTGTACCAGTTTGTACACGTTTTCACAGTGATTGAATAAAAAAGAAACTTTAATTACAAACATAATTCATTTAACAAAGCCCTGGATTGATAAACACCTAGATTTCTAATTCCGGTAAGTAAACGTACGCTCTTTGAACAGTTTCAGATTTAAAGTAATTTGGGCCCGATTTAAGAGATTATTTATTTAGAACAACGATCAATCCTTCGATATATTGGGTAAGAGCAAGATAAGTAAGAAGAATAATCATCAGAATTTATGTTCTTCATCAGAGAGCGACAAATAAACAAATAAAGCTGGTATCAAAGAGCGGGCTCTTGGACTATAGCTGTATACATGCAGATAGAAGACCCCTTTTGGCAAGACAGGTCATTTAAAATAGATATCCGAAGAGCATTTAAAAAACCAATGTTTCTAAAAGCAGCATATATTGCTATTTAAAATGGTGCCGAATATCAACAAAAGAAACAGCAGGAATGTGACTATATTTAGCTTTATTTGTTGATTTTTCATCTATCTCAACGATTTCATGCTTGTTGTACTGCCGATGGAAAGCTCTGATAATTAATAAGATACAAACAGAACTCAATTTACCAAAATCCTAATAAATTATGTACAGAGGCTGTAGCTGTAGATATAAGTGACTCTAATGTAAAGTAAAAGTTGTTAGTCAAAATCCTCCTCAAAGATTAGCATATCAGATATTTATAGTATTAAATATTACAGTCATTATGACATTGTTCTTGTACAAACACATTTATTAGAAAATAGAAAATCTTTTTTATACTTTTTGTACCGATCATTAAAAAATTGAGATGAATTCAATAAAAACTATATATATACGTAAGTTCTCATAATAAAAGACATAATTAGTGATCGTAGGTTGCTTGTGTCAATTATATGTAACAACTGTCAATTATATTTCAATTTTTGCATTTGTCGATGAAACATGGCTTTTGTTATTCATAACACAAAGAAAAAACGTTCTTCACTGGACACTATGGATCGAAAATCCAATAAATTTCCAAAAATGGAACCTTGGCAGTTCAAAGATCGCAAGAGCTCCATAACAACTGGAACTAAGCCGGATCGGAAGAAATCTCAACCTTGGCAGCATAAAGCCGACTTGCCGATTATAAAAACGGTGACTATTAGTGACGATGAGGAAAGTGAATCCTGCCAACCTTTAAGAAATATAAAAACTGAGACCAACCCGGGACGGAATGCCACCAAGCATGATTATGAAAAAAATCGGCCGTGGCAATCCCATAAGGTAAATCTAAAAACTGAGACCAATACGACCAATGTGTCGAAAGCTTTGCAGCCTAAGGCAAACATTGCCGTAGTAAAAACGGAAACAGTAGGGGCCTATGAAAAACGTCGACCCTGGCAGCCCCGTAGTATATTGGAAAAGGATGTTAACAAAGGCAAAAGTGTGCCCAAACCTTGGCAGTCCCAAGTAAAAATAGAGACTCTTAGTGTTGATGAAGAAAAGCGACCATGGCAACCCAATAAGTCGATGGACAATATAAAAACTGAAACCAACACTATCCAGGATGTCTCCACATCGATGCAAACCAAAGCAGACAAAGCAAGTATTAAAACGGAGCCTTGTAGCAACGATGAAGAACGTCTATCCCTGCAGGCCAATGAAGAAACTCTGAAAAATTCCGACTTAAAAAAGACAGGTCCTGAGCAGCCCAAAGTAGCATTGCCTACAATAAAACCTAAGCCTGTTAGCGACAAAGAAGACAATGAACTATTGCAACATCATAACACTGTAGAGTTTACTAATCCGAAGGACGAAGATGGTTTGGCAATTATAAAACCTGAGCCTGTTAGAGATGAAGAGGACAATCGACTCCTTGAACCTCTTAATACACAGACCACTGCTGACAAGAACGAAATCGAAAATGGACAACCCAAAGAAAGCTTGTTAATTATAAAAACTGAACCCATTAGCGACATAGAAGATAAAGACCTCTTGCAATCCAGTAACTCAGCTGGATTTATTGATACTCAAGTTAACGCTGACAAGAAAGGTGCCGGAACTGAAGAAACCAAAAAAATCTTAACGCATATAAAATCTGAGCCTGACGGAGATGACAATGAACACTTACAATCCAATCCTAAAGAGCTTAGTGATACTCGAGTACCGCGTATAAAATCTGAACCACTGGAAATTAACTCCTGGGAAACCCATACTCCTTTAGGATTTATTGAAACTGAGATCAACACGGAGTCAGAAGACTTTGGACAAAAAGCCAATGCTTTTTTGGAACCTTTGACCTCTCAAGGGGGTGTAGGACCTGAGGGCAAATCGCAGGTTGAAGAGTCACAACTTGATGAAATTTCTGACTTTGTAAAAATTGAACCAGATAGTGATCAAGAGGAATCATCATATGATCCCTACGGGTACATCGAAACGATAGCTCTAAACAGTTTGGTGAATGGAGACCCAGATCCGGACGTTGATAAAACAAGCGAAGACGAAGAGGTGGAGGAGGATTCGGACAACAAGTCTGAACAGTTGGACAATGAAGCTTCCAGCGAGGACACCGAGCTCCCGCTAATGTCGTTTGTTCTTCCTAAAAACGAGAAAATACGCTGCCCTTGCGGTTCCAAGAAAGAAGATAACGATGAAATAATCAAATGCGAAGAATGCAATACATGGCAACATAGAGAATGTATGGATATGCGAGAGATTGAAACCGCCAGGGATGAAGATTACATGTATCTTTGTAGTATATGTATGAGGTCAATGGAGCGCGAAGAAGAAGTTCCTCCTGTGGAAAGTGTTCCACGCCGCTATAAAATGGCTTTCAATTCAACGTTTGTTAAAGGAACACTTAAAGAGTTAAAGGAATTGTTCCTGAATTCTCCTAATTACCCTCACCGCTTCCGAGATCAGCTAAAAGATAAATAAAAAATACAAATTCAAGTTCATGAACTCACACACAAAAAATTAAACACAATAAACGCATTAACGAATCATTAAACAAATTCACACGATGGAGGTCATTACGATCTGCAATGACATAATCAAATTCCGTCTCATTGGCCATGAAACAATTCTCGGAGATGTGTGTAATTGGTGTCACGAAAATCGTTTATTTTGTATTGACGTAATTTTGGAAAAACCAAACAAAAACACTGCATAAGTTATCAGTTTTGTAAATAATTTTGGTGTCATTAATATTATCACACTAGCAATTTTATTTGTGAACCAATATCAACGTCCAAGCTAAACTAGGATTGTGATAAGTGTGATATCAATAAGGTCAATATGAAAATGTAAATTATTATGTAAATAAAACAAATACAGTCAGTTTTCAGTAAATTCAATCATTTCAAAATTTTCAAATTTTTTAAATTTATTTTTTTTGTTTCATATGAGTAAAAGTGGAAAGTTTGACTAAAAGCCTTCATACTTTCTAACCATAGCATTACGTTTTTTTTTTTATTTTAAAGAATAAAGTATTCAGATACAAGTTAATAAAGTTCTAGTATATATTCGAAGTAAAAATAATTTTATGCTAAACCACTATATTGACCATCTTATGTCAATAAGCCCGAGAATATTTGATCATGACTTGATAGACTTTATAGTTCCACTAAACGGCAATCAGCACAAGACAAGACAACCTGCAAGTCGTGTTTGTCGTTGAAGTTGTTGTTGAAGTATCACCGTGTCTTGTTTTGGTGTCATGTGGTCTTGGTCTTGGTCATGAAATTGGTTGCTTTGCTGGTTTGCAAAGTCCACGCCGCATTAAACTCGATAAGCAGCAGCCATATAAAAGGTGAAAGACGTTGACGGTCTTCATTCAGTCACCAGCCACCAACGCGCGTGCAATCCAACCGAAAATTTATTCCACCACGAGTTTTTGTTGTTCACACAAAGGATCATCATGTATAAACACATTTTCGTGCTAGTTTGCTTGTTTGGTGCCTTTTATGCTCTACGTAAGTCCTCAATACTTCTATTAATCAAAAGACATTCAATTCCTCATTATTCATTGTCATATTAACAAAATTGGTCATTTCCTGATTTTTTTATGATTTTATAATTTATACCAATCATGAGACTTCTAACAAGTATTATTGGTCAAGGTTTTTTTTGTCTGTCACGCTTTGTGCATTCAATTGTACGCATTTTATGTAAAACACAAAATAGATTTAATTATTAAATATTTTTTCTTAAAACAAGTTAATTCTGGGGAATACCCAAAACAGTAAAGGTCGTCGAACAGGATCTGATGGCTATAAACATCTCGAAAACAGTTCAATTAATAATAAAAAAACATGAATAAATCATAAGGTATGAGTTATGAATGAACTCAAAAATAACTGTTTATTTTTTGAGGATGTTAATTAAACATTTATCTGACATCATTTTCATGTCGACTATAAATAATTCAAGAGGTCACACAATTTTATCAATCACGAATAAACACGATAATCATCAATTCAAGGAAATTCGAGGAATACATTTTGGATGATAAATTAATTAGATAAAAATTTTGTTTTTAGAAGCGGCAAATCAAGGTCCAGTCAATCAACCTTGCTTGGGATGTCTTTGTGAAGCCATTTCAGGCTGTAATGCTACAAAAGTCTGTCAAGGAGATGTCTGTGGTCCATTCAGAATCACCTGGGCTTACTGGGCTGATGCTGGCAAACCTACCCTGAACGGTGAAAGCGTGGATTCAACAACTGCTTATGCCAACTGTGCTTCTGATATTTATTGTTCAGCATTGGCTGTTCAAGGATATATGGATAAATTCCAAAAGGTAACATTTTATTACAAATCCAAATTTTTTCCTAAAAAAGTTTGGTTTTACTTGTAGGATTGTAATGGTGATGCCAAAATCGATTGTGATGATTTCGTACAAATCCATATCTTGGGAGGATATGGTTGCGCCGGTAATTTACCTCAAAATCACCAGGAACGTTACCAACAGTGCAAGAGAATTGTTGGATCATCAAACTAGATGATATTTTGAAATCTTGAAGATACTCTTTGATTATTAAATGTGGAAGAAGAAGACATAAACTACACAAGAACTGAGCTTAATAGGTGGATAAGAAAGAACAAATAATTTTGATTTGCAAAACGTGAAGATATTTATGATTAAAATTAATTCATATTTATAATTTGTTCAAATAATTACATTTCAATGCATGTATTTGAATAAATATTAAGATAATAAACAAATTAAGAAGTAATAATATTTTTTGTTGGTTATAACTCTACTATTTTGAATATTATCCTAACCTAATTTGTGATTAGTACAAAACAAGAGTGAAACTTATATTATTATATATATATTTATATGTTTGTCACTAAAAGAATCTTGAAATGCTTCTGGGAATTTGATCATAATAAATATCCGGTGGAATTCCCGTTTGTGATTTGAATTCAAGTTCATACATCACGCCCTCGCGTAAAATAAATAATAAAATAAATCTCCGTTTGTTTTATTGTGTTCTGCGCGTGCATTGTTTGTGAATAACCGGAAACATTTGCATATAAAAAAATCTACATGATACAATTGATGTCATTGTTATTTCCAGCTTGAAATATACAAATTAGTATCATAAAAAAATGAACATAAAAACAATCAACACAACTAAACATAAAAACAAAATTATTTAACTCAAAACTCAAACAAATTGTTAACGTAATTAAGGTAAATTATTTACTATTTAAGTTTCCACACTAAAAATCATTAGCTAATGATTAGATTGGAAGTATTGGAAATATATAGAATGCAATGCGCGCACGAAGCCGACGCCAAAACAAGTTTTCTATGACTAAAACTCCGTTTGTAGAAAATTACGTTCTGGTTCTAATCGTTTTAGACAGAGTCGTACTTGTCTAGGAAGTGATTATCAATGATTGCCAACCGGTAGTCTTTTTTTTATGTACTTAACGAACAGTTAATTTGTTGAGAATTATCAGTAATCACTTCCCAGTTTAGTTCGGGACGTTAAAGTCTAAGAACTAAGATAGTTTAGTTCGAATGAATTCAATGCTTAATGATTTGATTTAATTGGAAAGTTTATGGTTATTAATACAAATCTGTTGATTTTATTTGTTGATGTTGATTCAATTCACCTTTAACTGCAAGATTTGTGCACTTACTTTGCACATACAAACCAGCAGTAAACTTAGATTGATTTCTTTGTATTTCCAATGTTAGATACACGTCACAATTTGTTCGATGCAACACAACATCGTTGTCGACTTTGTAAATTGTTAGTTAATTTAATTAATTTAGTCACACTACAAATCTGCATAAATTCACATTGTTTTGTGTTGTTGATAATTGAATGAATTAAAAACTCATTTTTGTTGGGGTTTTCTTGTTAAATGTTTTTGTGTGGATTAAAACGTGTTTGGATCAATTTGTTGTCTTTTTTTGTGAGAAACAAAAGTGTATTGTACGTGAAATAAATTTCTGGTTGTGATGACTACATTCGTGAAGAATTCTAGTAGGACGTTGCGAACACCAAACAAGGTTTGGAACACCTTTACGTTGCTCTTGTTGTTGATGGAATTTGTGCAGTTTATAAGTATGCAGACAGGTAAAAATCGTTTTTTTTGTTGCTTTTACTGTTCATTGGCATTTGAATATGAGATATGAGGTGTGTTTGGAATAATTTATATTTTTGTTATTGCAGATGAGATGTATGTGGCTAACTTAACACCTCAGTGTTTAAGATGTTTGTGTGTGGCCGCTACAAATTGTGATTTGACTTTGGGATGTAAAGCTGGATATTGCGGTCCCTACAAAATCAGCAGGGTTTATTGGGTTGATGCTGGAAGACAAGTTATGTTGGAAGACGATCCTGAAAGATTTGGATGTTAGTAACTATTAGTTCAATTAATTAATATGTAATTGTTTAAAGGGTAATTATTGTTTGTAGCGTTTGAAGATTGTGCCATTAATTACCAATGCGCACAGAGAATGGTAAAACACTACATGGCGAAATATGGACGAGTAAGTACAATGGTATATTAAAAATTGAATTTATTTTTAAACGAAATTTACATTTATTACAGGATTGTAATGATGATGGTGTAACGGATTGTACAGATTTTTCTATGATTAATTACAATGGCGGTATTCAATGCTCCACAACGTTGATGAGACATTCGGCTGGACGAAACTGGACACTACGATACAATCGATGTTTACCGTCAATTTGATTAACATTTTACATTGTCATCGCTGGCTAAAAATTTGAAATGGAATTTTAAATATATTTTGTAGAATAGATTAGTAAATGATTTGTTTAGTTCTGGGTTTTCTTGGTAAGAGGCCGCTTGAAACCAGACTTTTTCTTTGGTAAGTTCTGTTTGAGACGATTGATTTCATAAAATAAGTATTGCATCTTCATGGTATCTTCGGGCATTGATTCCTGGTCGGTATCAAGTTCAGTGGTAGCTTCAATATCGTGTTCATCCCAATCAGTAGCATGTTTTCTAGGATTTGACCTATCTTCAGGGGGTGTAGATTCTTTGGAAGATGATGATGATGAACGCGTGTGTTTGCGCGATTGTTTCTCAGTGGAATTTTTGCTCTCGACTTTGTTGTTGTACTCTAACTTCTGCAAGTGGGAGGATTCCTCACGCTTCTGCCTTCGCTTCTGCACCACTTTCTTTGGGGTACGTGGATAAGCACCACCTTTGCAAAGGCCACGTTCGCAACACATTGCTAGTTTGGGAGGTTGAGGATCGACAGGATCCATTTAATATCGTTTTTTGTATAAGCAAAAAAATCTATAATGATTCAGACGTTCAGTAAGTCAGACTTACTGAATTATATTATCAAGTTGAGTGACGTTTATAATTTGTTTCATAGGCGACTCTGATTTGTTAATTCATAAATTGCGTCTTTTGTTTCAACTGAAACTTTCGAAATTGTAAACTAAGTGCAAAGAGGAGAGAACCAAGAAGAGAGAGAGTGTTGAAATGTTGTGTGAAATGTAAGATGCGTTTCAAGCTATTTAATGTACAAATCTAGGATGTGAAAGAAAGAGCAAACCTAAAAGATCGAGGCCGGTATGGGTTTTGACCAATGAGGTGCCTGCAAGGGAGTAGCCATACGCTTGAGGCGTACGAGTGCGAGCTAGCTAGCGACGCAGCAGTATGAGCGAGTGCGCTGCGCTCGAAGTCGTTTCGGTACTTCTCGTCGCCGCTCGTGTCGGAATACGTCAGTCTAAGCGCACCTATATAAACTTGCACAGTCGGGTCATTACCGTCAGTTAGAAACATCGGATGAGGACGCTACTTGTGAAATAAGAAAAACAATGGTGTTAATATATGTTATTTGTATTTAAAGTTTAAAACCTACTAGGTTTAACAAACTGAACAAAGTTAGCTATTAAAATGTAAAGTTGACCAGCAATTTATTAAAGTCTCTAGTAATCATGTTTGTGCTCATTATTTATAAAGCCCTAGTCATGTGATCTGTTAATTCTTTGCGACGTCCATTTCACCTCTTCTAGGATCCATTTTTGACTGTGCTTGCCATCACATTTTCGAATGATCAACCCTTCATTGTATTCCTTACTATCTGGTAAATCCAAACAAAAATCATTAGTCAAATGCCGCAGCTCCTTATTTTCCTTAACATATTTCCATTGCTGCCTACTAGCTCCACTGCACGCCATGATCCTAACCTTCTTAACCCCATTCACCTCCTTTTCCGGTGCATCTAAACAAATCGAGTCATCAGTCATAATAAACCCTTCCTTCGTAATCACAAACATCTCCACCGTTAAATGTTCATTAACCAAGCACTCATTCAACTTCGCAACCCCCATAGGTTGATTCGACATCTTTCCCAACGGTTTAATCAAACATCTATTAATATCCATATTCCGAATCCTACCAAAAAATCGATCATGATCTGGGAAGAAGTGTTGTGGCCATACATTGCGCAAGTACCACGCGAAAGACTTGCATTTCAATTCACGCCTCAAAGTCGTACGATTAGAAACGTCTAAAGAGTCTTTAACTTTGGCAGCCTCTTCATTAAATTTAAAATAAAAATCAGCCCACTCATCCATCCATACTAAAGCAACTCGAGCTAGATTCGCGAATAAAGTTTGCGATACACCACCAGGAAAAGTATACGGTGATGATTTACGAAATAAATGACCTACATGTGAACAAGGAGCTATCTCGACACGACCCCCACACTGCCAAACACGAAAAGACATTTCAAGATTTTCGCCTCCCCAAATTTTCATGTCTTCATCATAAGCTCCAATATCCCAGAAGAAATCTTTAGAAATAGCAAACAAACCCCCAGCCATTGTAGGACTCGCGAAAGGTTCGCTAGCATCTTTTTTCCGGAGTTTTAACTGGTGACCCCCTAAAGTAAACCAACGAAATTGTAAATTCCAATTGAGAGCCCCCCAATGTAATTCGAAACTTTTAACATAAGCAAAGGTCTCATCGTTGATGATATCAATAACTGGACACACCACAGATTTTGGTGAAACTGATATTCTAGCAAGAAGAGGTGATAACCATCCTTCAGTTACTTCACAATGTGCGTCCAAGAACACTAAAGCTTGAGCTTGCGCTACTCGAGCTCCTTTTAATCGAGCTTGGATCAAACCGACACGAGTTCTAAATCGATGTATAGTAGTTTTAATTGGTAATGTTGGCAAGTAATCTTCTAAAGCTTGTCGTAAAAACTCTCTATCGCTAGCGTCATCAACTAGTATAATTTCTTGAAGAAGTTCTTTGGGGGAACGATTTATAACACTCCACACTGTTCGTAACAAAGTCGACCAAGCTTCATTGTGGAACACGATTATGACACTAGCCGAAGGAAAACTTTTGCTTACATCGTATAAATATTTACACCTAAAACATTTCAGAGAATTAATCTGATGTTAAAAATCGGATCGGATTGCTTTACTTTTTTCTGCGAACATCGGGCAATGTTCGATTCAATGGAATCCGATCACTGGCTAATAAATTAAACTTATTGATTTGAAAGAATTGCTGCATGCGAAATAAATCTTTTGGTGGAGTCATCACGGGATGTCCATCCTTTCCGGCTCGAGGTTCTGGGTTAAAGTTATTAGCGTTCATTTCAGCAAGAGTTGCGTTCGGTAAATGCTTCAAGGAGGGACCCACGTAATGTCCCACAACAACTTTGATTCCATTACGATCCACGTACTCTTCTTGATCGCCATTTTTACCGCTAAAATGATTATTAAAATAATAACGCCAAGAACAAAAATATGCATAAATGTTATTTAACATACTGGTAAATCTTTTTGCTAATTTTACTTCTGGCTGCCAACGGATGTGTCCCATTGTTTGTCGAATTAATACGCCATATTGTTAGTATCACAAGAGTGAAGACGCACAATAGAACAGGCCACAATCTTCTGCAACGTCTTAATGGTCCGCAGAACATTTCGTCTAGGAATAATTTTAAAAATAATTGCTTTGTCTTTGCGGACTTACTTCCAGTGTGAACTTACCAGTAAATTATTGTTTTTTCCGTGTAAAAAAATCACTTCTAAAAGTGATCATGGTCAATAAAGTGAACATGCTGGGTTGGTCTAGAACAAACTTATGATTTGGATTAGAATTAAATTGACTTTAGAATTTACCTCAAGAAAAAAACTAATTTACATATTTAGTTCACTAAATTCAGTTTATAAACAAAAACGTTTGATATTTAAAATATCATATCATGCATGGACATCTAGTCGCGACTTGGAGCGTAACTTCTTTGACCTTAAATAACACTTGTTGACTTCGAGATGAAAGCAATAGAAACCAGCTTAGTTTTAAGTCAAAAACTTAAATGAAATATAAAAAACCATTGAAATTATTCCTACCTGACGTGACGTATCAGTTGTGTTTAATTAATTCATTTTCCAGGTGGTTTTTTGGGTAGAAAACAGCGTGTTTTCTTGGTGATAATCAAAACAGATGCATGCTGGCGGTGTGAGCTCTGATGTTAGACTAAGCTGCGGCTGCGCAGCAAGCTGAGTAAGTTGTAGGCCGAGTTCGCTTTCGATTTCGCGACCATGAACTCTCACTTGAGCCTGCTTCGAGACTATAGCAGACTATAGCTTCGACTGGCTTCCTCGACTAGTGACTCTAGGGGCTTCGTAAGTCGATAAGACCATGACCAGCCGTAGTTGTAGCAGTAGCAGAAGCCATTACTTTCGCTTCGGTGCGTTTCTTTCTAGAATTCAAATGAATTCCTCAAAGCCTCTAGTTGTGCCTAGCTAAAGAAGTCTTCAAAACTATTTAAACGCAACTTAACTTTTACAATTTAAAATGTTTGCAACTAATTATAACTTAAATATGTTTCACTTAATTAAATTCGCCATATTTCTTTTTTCTTTAAGCCTAAACAAACCAAACTCAAGTATTAAAATGAAAACTCCTGTCAGAACTCCTATAGCGACTAAAACAATTGCCTGGTAAATTTCTCGAATACCAATTGTGTCAAAACTGCTACCCTGGGAATAACACGAAGGGTTGAAGAAATATTTTAAATAATGACGATTGGCAAAGCCTTGTTCTGTAATTTGAAGCAATCTATAAGCAAATCCTAATTAAAATAAAACTATTTTTTCAAAATTAAGTTAGTGATGGTACTCACGCTGTTTTAAAAATTTCAGTATACCCAGAATTCTTCCCTATTCCAGCATATCCCATCCCAAAATCATACTTTTCGTCAAACTCTTGAAGCGCACAAATTTCGTAATCGCTGTAATAATCTTTAGCGTACATGGCTCCATATCGGGATTCCAGATAGAAAGCAAATACACTTTCACGAACTTTTTCCATTCCGTCATTAATTGATAGTAGTTTAGAGGTGTTAACATGTTCTTCAAAGATACGTGTTGATGTTTCTGGGTTGTAATAGTTATAATCTGATGCGTTCATACTTGCAAACTCAACACCGTATTGTGATAACTGATCACGAGATTTTAACGCTGTTGTGCTTTGTAGTAGGACTAGAATGTTTGCAGAATAAGCGACGTAGATAAACATAAACGCCATGAACATGAAGACTTGAAGCATTCGAGCTGCATAACTTCGAGGATCAGTTGATGTTCCTTCAAAATGGTAGAATATTAGAGGAGAGTAGCCTAATTTGAACAATTTTTACTTTTATCAATATATCTCAGCATTGAAGAAATATTTATTTAACTATTTATGTAATTTAAAAAGAATATTTTATTTGTCAAAAAAGAGTTTCTTCTTTTGACGAGCTGGTTTCCTAATTCGGTCACTTAGTAGTATAAATGTGCCGGTTCTAACTCAATGACGTCATGGGTTAGAACCGGCACATTTATACTACTGACTATTTAATGGCATTCACTCGCGATATCGTTAAAACAAAATTTTTTACATAACGCAACCACGAAACAAATTCTCACAAACAGGACTGCATACAGAATGTCTCAGAAAAGAAGGTATTTATCAGAAATTGCCCAGAGTTTGTCATGATTTGTTAAATTATTAATCGTTCAAAATCTTTTGCTTACCTTGTTGGCAAATGGCTTCCAAACCAATAAGCATCAAATCATAAACATTAAAAAACGTTTTCCCTTTAAGCTAAAAACCACCAATAAATTTAGAATTCAAGAAACCAGGAAAAGCTAGAACTTACATCATGTCTTTTTGTTTCTAGATTTAAAAAAAAGTACAAAGCAATTGACAAAATGACCAACAATCCTAAAATTGCGTACCAAACCCCAGCTGTAAAGGTAACGGTAAAGATTGTTGTAACAAAACTAGTAGGTGGACGTCTCAAAGTGTAACAAAGCTTCGTTGGGGGTGTAACTTTCAAGAAATCAATATACTCTAACAACTCTTTAATCATGTAAGGCGCCGTCACTAAAAATATTAACGAATGAAATTATTTAATATTTTTAGTGTTAAATAATAGTAAAACCTGTTAAAATATAATTCCCATCACGTTTCAAATGTTGATAATCGTTAACCACTTTAAACTCAGGCGTTATATTAAAGTAAGCAAAAAGCATCATTACAGGACCATAATTAGCTTTCGTGTAAGTGTCAGACCAATGGTCCCGAAAGTCTTCCAAGCGGGGTAACCCATCAGGACTCTTTAGAACAACTGCAACTGGAAGTTTCATACCATTGAAGTTCAAACGACGTTGTTTTACAGTTATTAAATTTAAATTGATTTTGTCACCAGGTCTCCAGGTTAATAGATAATCTTCATTTAGTTGTAGATTTGGGCCCAGTCCCAGATTATAAAAACGTGTTAATTTTACTAAAGTATTACCATTGATGGTTTTGAATCTTGCAATAAAATAATTACGATTTGGATATAGATTTGTACCATTTAGAAGTTCATTTATTGAAGTTGTGTCGTTGATCAACAAGATTTTATAAGCTTTAGAGTTGTTATTTAACGAAAATAAATGTTTAGTGTAGTTGCTATTTACATCAATGGCTTTGACTGATGTGAAATCATAAATATTTATAGAATTACCCGTTGATTTTGTTGGTACAGATTGAATTTTAAGGCTTCTTGAAGGAAAGCTTTTAAATAAAATTTGTTTTTCGTTGGTTTTTAAACTTGGCAAGAATAAATTGATATAGCCATTATTTGATGTTATTAAATTTGAAAAAAATTCAATGTTTGGATTATTAGTTATCAATAATAGCAATTTATTTGGTAATTTTAAACAAAATGCTGAGTAAATCACACAAAACATTAAAAATAGTTTTTTCATTTTATTTTTTTATGTTTTGACTTGGATCAAGATTTCTAGACAACTAAAACTTGGTTTGTTTTGTACTATTCAAGTCTATAACTCTTCACCAAGAAACTAAATACAACTCGTGATATTTCTGAATGTGCAATTTTTATAGATTTTTTTTGAATTAATGTAATTTTCTGTTTTGGTTTGATAAATTTCTTTTCTTAAAGTACAAATTACGGTAATAATGTTTGAAGAAGTTATATTTTCAAAATAAAACGATGAAATAACATAGATTTTATTTGGTATGCAAAGAAATTTATTGATTTATTGATTATTTCTCCCTTGTTTTACAATTTAATTTTTATTGAAATTGTAGGTAATGAAGGATGACTTGGAATAATTTATTAAAATCAATAAAACTCGAAAAAAAATACCAGATATTTAACAGTGTAGACTTTATAGATTTCTTGTGTGTTTTGTTAAACATAATACAGAAAACTATTCATAAGTCTCATTGCTTTCAAAATAATGTTTTTTTTATTGAAACGATTAAAAATTACAAATGAACAAAACTATATAACTAAAATTCAAACAAGCATTAAAACAATTGTAATGGTTGCATTAATAAAGTGTAAACTGAAATTTACTACTCAATAACTCTTTATGTTAATCTACTTCATTTTATTATGTATTATAACTTACAGTCAAACATTTCCTTTGTAGCAAACTAGAGACTCATAGACTTTTAAAATTTAACTAATCTTAACATGTTTATATTCGCTAATACATTATAAGAGAATGAATTGAATGCATCACTGCCCCCCAAAAAATTAAGAGTAACTATAAACCGCAGTGCTGATGAATACCATCCAACACGTTAAATAAAATTACGTGTAATAATATAAAGATGTTGACTCGAAATAACTGGAATACCCTCAAAAGAACTTAATAAAATACTGAATGCATTATACTGTTCACCGTTTCGTAGTCGTGCCTCGACCCTAGCCTATCTGAACTAATCTTATTTTATATGTAACAAATTGTTGAAAATATCTCTCTGAACATAATCGCTGCTAGTTATTGGAGAATATTAATCTTCGAGCGTGACGTTCTTGAAGAGGTATGACATCGACTCTTTGTTGTGGATGCGGCGAATCGCCTCGGAGAGCAGGATTGAGATGTCCACGGTTTTGATTTTGTGGCACTGCATTTTTTGCAGCTCGTGGGGGATTGTATTTGTTACAACCACCTGTAAGGAGTAAAATTTTTTATGTAATATAGTAAAAATAATAAAACCATGACAACGGGTCGTAGATCAAAAGGATAATTAAGTACAAACCTCATCAATTGGTGAATCTTCAATTAAACGTGGAGCATCGGAAGACAGAAGTCCGTGTGTAGCAAGGACGTAAATCTTATACGCTCCCCTTTCCTTGAGCACTTCAGCAGCAGCAACAAAAGACTGCACATCGTCGATTAAATCATCT
This sequence comes from Atheta pasadenae, assembly GCA_030264155.1. Lineage (NCBI taxonomy): Eukaryota > Metazoa > Arthropoda > Insecta > Coleoptera > Staphylinidae > Atheta > Atheta pasadenae. The sequence goes on from JARJDS010045191.1 coordinate 19,868, forward strand.
ACCATAATAGCAATTCGTCCACCAACATCTCCTACTACATTAATCGGTGGTTTTTCTTTAGCTGGATGTGCGGGAACACCAACACCAGCGTCCATTGTACGTGAACGTGGCAACGTCGGTGGAGAATAACGCCCATCGACTTCATCGGACTCGGCTCCTTTTTGCTCACCGTGGATCACTGCAATTCCTAAACGAAGACGTTCTGCATATGATGTGGCTTTATTAGCCGAGCCTGGATTGCGTGCAACTATTATCGAATTGCGATAATCTGGAATCTAAATAAAGACACAAATGAAATGTTAGGTTTGCATGATTGTCATGCAACTTACACACTCTTGAATGTACTGTAATAGGAACGGACTGGCACGTAAATTATCCACAGGGCACTCAAAGAAACCTTGAATTTCTTTCTGATGTAAATCCATAGTGATGATGTGGGTCAAGCCTGAATTGCACATCATCTTTGCAAGTAACTTTGACACAATACAGCCTCTCTTGCGCATCTTACATTGTTTGCTGTAGGGAAGATAAGGAATAACAGCAACAATTGATTTGGCAGACGAAGTCTTACAAGCATATGCCATAATCAACAACTCCATAATGTTATTGTTACAGTCCCTGTAATTTGAACAATATGTGTCATTTCAAGGTAGTAAGGATACAACAAAAAGCACAAACTTAAAATTGTACGTACTTAGTGCCAGTTTGAATAATATAAATATCTTTGCCTCGAACAGAATCTCCAATCTCAACCATGGTCTCCCTGTTGGTCTTGTGATATACTGCACAGCCACCTGACTTCACTCCCAGGCGATTCCCGATGAGGTCCGCCAGCTCCGGGTGCGAGTTGCCGCTGAGCAGCACGATGTCGGAGGTGATCGGCACGTCCATGTCTCGTTGAGCTGACGGTATGCGGAAGCCTCCTAATCTGGAAACAGACACGGGCATCAGCGTGATAGCGCGATAACCTCGTCGCGGCGCGTCGCTGCGGGCTAGACGAGCACCTAGCCTTCTTGGTGAACATTAGTGCTGATTAGGTGAATGAGAGCTGAAGTGTCGCTGGCGTGGGAGCGATCGCATACGGGTCTAGCGTGTAGCGACAAACGCGTACACCGCTCACGGAACGTGACTGCGACTGGTTGCTGCCTGTTTCTGATTCTTGAATCTGTGTCTGAGTCTAGTTCGAGCCCAGCCCGGTGCACACGAACAATGAAGTCAGCAAATATTGCACCAATTGTACTGAAAACTCGATGTGTGAAAACTGCGTTCTTTTATGCTTTCGACATGGCCAAACCAAGACTAAGAGGACGAAGATATTACTGGGATTGTTTGTTTGTGTTTATTTCCTTTCCTTTCAGCCGATTCAGGCTCTGTCACTCACACTCACTGCGTTATAAGCTGGGAAAATCATGCGCGCTGCTCGCCTACTCGCAGGCACTTGCAGGAAATTAAGTTGGGTTATATAAACAAACAGAAATTTGAATCTTTATTACGCAAAGCATAATCAATCATGGATTAAATTTAATTTATAATTACATTTAACGTAAACATTTTAATCTTTGCGGGCATGAACATTGCGAAAAATGTATAGTCATTACTTGATAAGTAGATGGAATATTTCAAAATCATTTTCCAAACAAACAAAACACATAATAAGCAAGAACATAACACCAATAATCTCAGCAATTTGTAAATATAAGATTTAAGAAGTATGTATAAAATCACCATCACCAAAAATACATCAAAATAGTTTCCATTTTTACAACTTGGCAAACACCATTGTAGGATTATCATCAGAATCAATAAAAGCATCAAGGTGTAAATCATCTTTTGTTTCTTCATCACATGCATAATCATCAAACTCTCTAATACCATATTGCATCAAAAGTTCTTGCTCGATAAAGAAATTTCCTGTGCATGTTCTTGGATCTTGTGAGAGAACAATGTATGCAGCATCAGCCATAATTTCAGGTTTACGGGAATGTTTGCCACCTTCACCTCCAGTTAGCATATCAGTTGCTGCAGTGTTGATTACTAAATTAAAATAAAACAGAATTTATTGAAATACATTAATATATGTGTAAACGTAACGCAATAAATAACACTATTTATTGCTATTTTTTACTTACTCGTACGTGGCCATAACGCATTAACAGCAATACCTAACTCCCTGAATTCTTCATGCATCCCTAAAACACACATTGACATCCCATATTTGGAGATAGTGTACGACACGAAGGGTTTGAACCAATGTGTTGCCATCTTCAAAGGTGGTGAAATCATCAACACATGGGCGTGTTTCGATTTTTTCAAATATGGGAGGCATTCTTTTGTACTAATTACAAACAAATGCTTGGTTGATTTAGGAGATTTGATTTTAAGAGCTATGTATAATACTTACACCATAAAGGTACCCCTAACATTAACTTGATGCATCAAGTCATACTTTTTCATGGTAGTATCTGCAGTATCTGTTAAGGAAATGGCGGAAGCGTTATTAATCAAAATGTCGATCCCACCAAATCGTTCAACTGCCTTTTGCACAGCAGCTTTGACTTGTTCTTCATTGCGGACATCCACAATACATGGAAGACATTTTCCTCCAGCTGCTTCAACTATAAATAAAAACGCAAAATGTTTGTATATCTTTTTAACTTATTTTTATCAAATTTTAACAGCGTAAAAAATATTAGTACTTTCTGCAGCTGCTGTATAAATGGTTCCCGCTAGTTTAGGATGTGGTTCAGCAGTTTTAGCAGCAATAACAATATTGGCTCCATCTTTAGCTGCTTTCAAAGCGATAGCCAATCCAATACCTCTGGAACCTCCAGTGATAAAAATTGTCAAACCATTTAATTTGCTACAAAACAAATGAAGTTTAGTGTAGAAAACAGACTGAGAACAAAAAGAAACAACGGTGCGAAACGAAACACAAAAATTAGGTAAAACAACGGTAAAACTAACAAAAACAAAAAAAGAAAGTGTAAAATTTTTTAATCAGCTTACAAAATAATTTAAAATATAACAAACGTATTTATTTAAAACAAGAGGCATACCTCAAAAGGCACGTATACAATGTGACCTCCTGATAAGCTTACAATTCATTCAACTTACATATAAAAACCTCAATTTCAGATTGTGGGTTGTGTGTTGCATTGTTTGCATTTTGATTGCACAAATGGCGCTTGGTCGCATATATAAATTTACATCTTAGATTTCAACTTGCCCATAAGTTTCTCAAGCTTCATTGCCTTCTGTAGATTACCGGAAATCTTCAATTTGCCCAACATATAAGCAGTAGCTGGCTTTGTCTTGCCCGTGAACATAGCAAAAAAGTTCTTACCATCCATGGTAAGCGTAGCATCAGCAGCAGTTGGTGGTTCGCCCTTACCACATTTACCACTCCCGTTTTTCAAGTCCACAAACCATTTACCTTCCTCCTTGCCAGTGACATTAAAAGCATAAACAGCTTTAGTACCAGCCACAAGTTCCTCATTCAAACTGGCTTCAATGACGCGGAAAATGCCTTCAACATTTTCGACTGGTCCACTCGGCGCTGCTGTTTTTTTATTACCAAAAGGTCCTGATTGTAAGGCCTGGTCCATTTTAACTTCACCACTTCCAGAACCAACGCAAGGTTTAGCTTGGTCCTCGTTCAAGAAGAAATCAAGCATTAAGTTGTCTTTGTCATTAGGGTCACATGCGTAAGCATCAAAGTTTTTCACACCAGCTTCGAATAATACACGCTCGTCGATGAAGAAGTTACCGGTGCATTTTGTTGGGTCTTGGGTGAGCACTGCATATGCAGCATCGGCCATGATGTCAGGTTTCCGATACGCAGCTTGGGAACCACCGCCCGACAGCATCTCCATAGCAGCCGTTGAGATAGCGGTACGTGGCCATAAAGCATTTACGCCAATTTTTAATGGACGGAACTCTTCGTGGTGGCCTAAGACACAAAGTGACATACCGTATTTTGCCATTGTGTACGCAACATGGTTGCTGAACCACTTGGTTTCCATGTTAAGAGGTGGAGAAATGTTTAATACGTGCGCGTGATTGGATTTTTTTAAGTACGGAAGACATTCTTTTGTTCTGTAATATATATATAAAGCATGAATGAATAAGTGCATTAATAACAATTAAGGTTAAAACTCAGAAACTTACGCCAAAAATGTTCCCCGGGTATTAATCTGGTGCATCAAGTCGTAGCGTTTCATATCAGTTTGTGGCGTTGGAGTCAAATTAATGGCGGATGCGTTATTGATCAAGATATCAATACCTCCGAATTTTTTCACAGCTTCTTCAACAGCGTTTCGTACTTGTGTTTCATCACGAACGTCTACCACGCAAGGTAAACATTTGCCTCCAGCTTTTTCGACTAGAAGTTACAAATTTAAAGAAATATTATTTATGGGATTGCTTTAATAACAAAAAACAAATAACTTACTTTCTTCGGCGGCAGTATAAATGGTACCAGGAAGTTTTGGATGTGCTGTGGCGGTTTTGGCAGCAATGACGACGTTGGCCCCATCTTTTGCTGCTTTCAACGCAATCGCTTTACCAATTCCTCGGCTCGCGCCCGTGACAAAGATCGTGCGACCGGCCAACTTCCTAAAAAACGCTCTTATCAAAACCGCGTCACATTGAGCAAAACATGAGCAAGCATAAATCCTAATCTGATCAGGAAAATAATCATCCAAATAAAATAAACACAAAACACCCATTGAAAAACACATGAAGCAAATAGTTGATAAGCATAATTCATTCTATAATTACCCTCAGTGTATTTATATTTATCACAACTATATAACACACTTGTTTGTAATTGTTTTGGTGAAATCGAAAACCAAAACAGTGGAATGCGTGTATAACAACTAAGTATATTAACTGTGCACATTAAACGAGTAAACAAGTTTAGCGCTAGGAAAACACCGGTTAGGCATGTCTTGTCATCAAAGTCATTGTACTGTTGTACAACGAAAAATAGATGTTCAATATTGCCTGGGTTAGTTTTATTACTATTTGACTATGCGTTTATTACTATTATTAGTCTATTAATTTATATTGAACTAATTAGTAGATTGATGTTGTTCTGCTTACCCTGTGTTAATCATGATGTGTTGTCTGCTGCCTACGGCTACAAAACTCGAATGATTCTATGTATTGGCGAGAAGTACTCGACTCAGAAGGTGTTCGTTTCGTATATGTACTTTAAACCCAGCAGTCGAACCGGCCGACGAGTGAACTCTAAATAAAAGTTACAAAGTCCAAGTTCTCGACGTTTCGACGTCCCTGTTTGACTAACAACGCATTATGATTCTGTTTCACACAACGCGCCAGGCGAAAACACGAACATAAACAAAGTGTATATCGCAATGATAAAATGATATGCCGATACTTGTCGGAATGTACGAAAAATAGAAAATTATGTTGTTCGTGGATTATACAATGACGTTGACACAAATTCTATCAAGTGTCGCGTGTTGTCTATGAGTTCTTTTTATTCATTTTTATTTACCTAACTGTCAACGGAATGACAAGACAAAAATTCAAGTATCTTTCTATATCAGGGGTGTCAAACTCAATTTTGCAGAGGGCCATGTATTAAATTTTGAATTCGTAGTCGGGCCTGATTAAACATTTAAAAAATGTATATGTATATATATATACAAAATTATATATTATTCTGTGACACATTGCAATAGCGGGCCTTATTGTTACGGTCCATGGGCCGGATGCGGCCGTATCTTTGACATGACTGTTCTATATGCAACGCACAAATATATTTGGCAACGCAATGTAACGAACGAAAGAAGCGAGATCATAGATTACACTGGAATACAACAATATATTATACCAATATTATACTACGAATGCGTTTTGGCGCGCGCTTTACTATTCTCAAATCATCTCAAACCATGACTGGACCAGACTGGACGCTATTATTCACACAATTTAGTACATCGTGAGTACATCCCAGTTGATCCCAGTGCATCCCTCTGGTACATCCAAAGCACACCAGCCACCAGTTTTGTTTATAACCATAACGCACTTATTTAATCTGTGCGTGCCGTCCGTTTTTATTTAATCTGTGCACTGCTGTGCACTACACTACGTAAGCGTGGTCTTTCTAGTTTCTCGTGGTACCGGTAACGTATATATTGATTGAAACAGTTGAATCATGCAAACAGAAAAAAACAAAACGAAAATGTATGTGGTTTTAGGCATGTCAAGATTTGAATAAAATTATATACATTCTCAATATTACAATTTATTGAAATATTGAAAGATGTTTAATACATTAAAAGATAAACCTCCTATAGTGTATGTGCCAGTAGGAGATACAACCCGGGTAAGATATTATTGAACAATACAGAAACATTGTACCTGTTAATTCCATTATGTTTAATTTTAGGCGTATCTTGCATATCCAATAAGTCTTAAAGTATA
>JARJDS010045222.1:0-12058 GCA_030264155.1 Atheta pasadenae
CGCGCAAATAATATTTAAACTCTGGTACAGTGTTGCCAAGTTGTCTCGTCTGACCCCGTCGATGTATAGTTTTCATTCAATTGTTGAACTTTAAACCGTGATTAAGAAAAAAGTAAAGGGTGAAATTTTTTAAATTAATTTTTAAAAAATATAAAATAAAAGCATTAAATGATTGGCAGTTTTTGGTAAATATCTGCAAGTTAGTTTTTTATTTCTAACTTAAATACTGGATCTGAGCAGTGGTCCTACACAACCAATGTTAATATTTCAATTTTTAATTGAATATATCTCGGAATACAAACGGTCAATCGACTTCAAATTTCAAGGGTCAATGTATTATCACGTCTTTGATAAGTATACAAAAATTCATACCTTAATGTTATTGTTTATAACTAATTTATATAATAATGTTTTTATACTACACTGCTAAACTATTAAATTATATTACTTTTTTATCTAGTTAGCGCCACATAGAATCATAGAGTATATGTCTCAATTCTACATTCTAAATTCGGAAGTTGATTGCTTTATATTGTCGATTAAGGATTAAAATAAATGAAAAATTGACCAATTTCGATAATCACAGTAGTAAGCCAAAAGTATGCCATAATTACAAATTTGTTATATTGCTCATGTTTCTAATATATTATTTACGAAGCGCGCTTTTACTTAATTTGATTCCATTTTATTTTGTCTGCCGAATTATTATTATGTGTGTTATTCAACGCAATTTAAACGAAACCGAAACGCGATGGGAAGTCGCCGCATATTTCGGATTTAATCTACGTATTTCGTGCACGTAGCGAATTTGTTTCGCTTCACGAATTCCACCGCGTACCAAAGTTTTATTTATTAATTGTATATAATACAAACGTAACAAAACAAAACATAAACACAACAAAAAGATTCACAGTATAAAAAATTATTCAATGATATCTTTTAATTATATTTTGAATTAATATTTGACTTTTATGTAGGTACTGTAATTTAAAATACAACTAAATATTTACGTTTTCTATTAAAATTATATGTACTTATTATTCAAATTAGTTATTTCGGTTTTCACAAACATTTGAAGAACAGTGAGAAAATCATGCGTTTTGTTTTGGTAGGCTGTGAAATTATCAATAAAAAACAAAACAAAGTCGTGTTTGTTTATCAACAGAAACAACGTTTTTTTTTTAACTACAAGGAGGAACCTTCAAATTTATGTGATTAGATTTTGTTTAACTTTTAAGTGCAAGTTAAGTCTTTGTTGGTTTAAGTGTTGGTTTAAGTTTCAAAGAGAGAAATCTGACATCGAAAAAATACTGTATATTAATTGCATGCATTTCTAAAGCAGTAAACTTTAATTTACAGGTACGTTGTATAATTAGATGCTTGTTAATTATTGGTTCTTTGTTTAAAGTTTAAATGGTAAATATCAATATGTGCGACTTTTCCGGATCGTTGAAGATCGCTTAATTAAATAAATTTGCAATAAATTCCAAACGCGCTTGTCGTTCGCACATCGTTGCACGTTGCTCTCGCACGTACTGTAAATTAACTTGAACTAGGTCAGTATATTTATATCTATTTATACATATGCCCGAGACGTTTAAGTTTTCTTCGCGTGCTTTAAAGTTGAGCGCGAAAAAACGTGAAAAGCACCGCTAATCTGGAAAAACATTCAAGTTTGCAGTTTGTGTTCATTAAATTACAAATTGGAATGTAAATATTTTTCATTGATGAATTTTGATTCATAAAACGCCGAAAACTAAATAAACACATTGATAAATATTAAATATTTATTCATATTTAACCAGGAAATTACAAAATGTTATTTGACTATTAATTGAATGTGATGAAACAAATGACAAACTAACATAGTAAACTTTAGCTTTGGAAAATTAAAGGAGGCTTTGATTTTTTGTTTGTTTGCAATTGTTTTCCAGAAGTATTAACGCCAACTTGATTTTATTATTATATTCTGAATATTTAAGTTTCATTTTAATACAGAAGAGCATCGTAAGTTTATTTTTTTTGGTTTTTATTTGGTTTCAATCTATAAAACTTTATATGTAGTTTGAAATTGAATTAAATTGAATTTTCATAGATACTTTTAACGAAAAGTACAGCGAGACAAGAGCAATGAACTTACATAGTCCTTGCGGGCTAGGCAGACACCGTTCATTGCTGATTGCACGTTGCTACGTTGCGGCACCCTTCTTGGAAAGTCGGGAAACTGCCGCGCTCGAATTCAAAGACGAGTGACGACCTTTTGGTTTTCTCCACTTTCATCAGACGCGCGCGCTTTGTTTCCCTCTTAAAACGCTCCCCAGGCTGCATTTCGCGGCCTTGGCGGTGCTCGTAAAGCTCATGAAAGCTCGTAAACTTCACGAAAACAATATATGATATATGTTATTGTCTCAACCCCTAAAAGTTTCAGTGGTGTCGTTGGTTTCACGGTATCATTGTCATTGTGATTTGAGTAGTACCATGAAAATATCTTACAAGTCACCAAGCCTACTAGTTTTTCTTATAATATTTCCACCTATGTTTCAAGATGAAAAACATTTGAAGCGTTTGCCATAAATAACACAAATTATATGCTATACATTTTGCGTTGGCGAATTTTTTATTGAAGGCAGAACAATACATCATAAATTTATACGTTGGTACACGATAAAGTATGAGTTTGTACGTTTGTACGCTTTTCGTAGTGTTGTGCTTGTCATTTCGTTTGGTGCGAATGTTAGAAATGAAAAATCAAGTGTGCATTCGAGACAAAAAAAAATACTCGTAGCCATCGAAACCGCCTTCTCATGAAACATTTATCCGATGGGTTGTATTGCGGGACCACAACTCGTCGGAAGAGTTGTAGAAAAATAGAGAAACTACAGTCATATAGCAGCCAACCGCAGAGCAAGTACCAGACAAAGTACGAATCAAGTACAAGTACAAGCTTTAACTTAGTGTGGTTTCTATAGAACTACAGAACACCACACAGAGAAAGATAAACGGCGAGAGTGCAACAATCAACAAAAGAAACAAATCAAACCAAGCGGTGCGAGAAATCAAATCGACCACACTGATTTCTAGAGTTTCGATTCGAAAATTGATGAACTTTATTTACCACATTACTAGTATTAGATATTTACTACCTAAAGCTCCATTCTTGTGTTATTGACGTGATGACGTGATGAGAAATCGGACAATACAATAACAGATGATTCCCATTGTTGTTTACACGGAGTATAGAATATAAGGAGTCCGAACGCAATGTTAAAAGAATGGCATGAATTTGTGGCAAATGATTTACGCCAACAGGGCGCGCTGCTTATTAACGGAATCTCGTGTTTGAATCGGTTCCAATCGGTACTGATCGGTACTACAGCTTGGAGTGGCAAATTTTAATAACCGCGCTCCTGCGCGTATTTACGTGCAATAATAATAATAACATTGGTTCTGATTGGTTCACGTTGGTTCACGACAAATAAATGCGCAGCTAGTAGCAGAAAAAGGAACTATTCCATCAGGTACCATGAATTCTGCGAAAAAGCCTATACCGTTCGGACTCCTTATATCTATACTCTGCGCCAACTCGGCCAACTCCACTCCCATGTGTAAAGTGTCGGTTCGAAATATTTTTCACTTTTTTTAATTTTTATGACAGAGACAGTACAGAGATGGCGCGACGGTTTTAAATGCGGATGAATGCCTATAGCTTTTAGTATCGGTTTCTGTTGGTTTCATTTTAATTGATGGAATACATTAAAAACAATGAATTAAGTTTGTTATTTATTGACATTTATTTTATCATTATAAAGAAAACATTTGACATTACAGTCCAACAATTGTACAATACAATAGAAGCTATTGCTTTATATAATAAAAAAATTACAATATAAAAATATAAGGTGGGTAAAACTAGCACATCAGGCCAGCTATTTGTACTGATTTGAATGTGCTTACAGTCCACAATTTTTGTTTGAACAAAAACCACAGAACACAAAAACGTTACTTTATAATTATTACAGGTGTTATATGTATTTATTACGTATACCGTATAGCACTGGTTACGTCTCACGATTATTTAAGTAATCGACAAAATAAAGTGTTTTGGCGTCATGTACAGCACCTAACTAGAAGCATTTTTGATGCATTTCAAGCACTTGTTGACTTATCAATGCATGTTTAATGTGATGCACTTTGCTTAATAATATTGGCATATAATGGGAACAGGTCTGTGATAACTTAGAAACCAGCAATGAATCTTCCCCTGCATGCCTTACATAGTCATGCTCAAACTTTTCAATGCTTTTGAAAAGTGTGCATTCACACACATGACAATTTTCAATCATTCTGCAAATATACCTTGCAATGATTCATTCATTCTTCAATGTACAGACTTATAAACGATGCTATCACTATTATCAATACTAAATCCTCCACAACAACAATGCAATTTGATCCACCACTGTCCAACACATTTCTCTTGAAATCCTCGAAATTCAATCCAGATGATGTAAGGAAATAACAAATTGGATGTTTTCACCTATGGGTCGCTGCAGCTACCATGAATACATGCTGCACAAACACTCCTGTTGTCCCTTTTCCCATATCTTTAAAACCTTACATGACATCCTGTCACACATTGTAACTAAAATATGTACATGTGCTTAATAATAATAAATAAAAAAGGTTCATTTTTACCTCAGCCCAGATTCAAGTGAAATCTTGTCCCACATCAGTACACATGTATTCAGATAATTGTTTATTGGTTTGCCCATATAAATTGAGCTTACCCAAAAACTCAATCAATGCCTGGCAATGCTATAATTAATTTGAATTATATATTCATTAAATCCATTACTTTTAATCAATTGAACTAAGTTTACTTACATCATATTTCACTGTGTTTGGAAAACGTTGTACATTTTTTCGGGATTTGCACCCTGGGACGAAACATGCTCTTAAAATCACAGGTTAAAATACGCAAGAAGCGAAATGTAGAGGGCGCTTGCTCGAGATCGGACTGGCTCGGCTTGCTTTGTCGAATGCCGGGTGGTGATCAGTTGTATATATTTTTATTAAAAATTTACATTTTAATAGACTTTAATACACATTAATAAACTTAACTTGGTCAAAACTTTACGATGTTTACGACTCTTTTAAAATTATTTTTATTTGGTTTACAGTTTTCTGTAATGCTCCGTCAAAACAAAAATCAATAACCGTGTATGTCGCATGCAGTCGCATGTTTTGTAATCTTTCAGCTGTTTCACTTTATGCATTAAAATAAAATTTGTTCACATTTTTCATTAAACATATTTTAGATTTGTAACCAATGTATATTTACTAGCTTACCGACACATCGTCTGGTATGGTAAATAATCCAAACATTTAAAAATCGTTTTAACTTTAAAAGCGTGAAAGTGGAAATCCACACATTTCTACACAAATTGGAAATAACACTGAAGTAAACAGAAAATCCAACCACGCAGTAACTTTACGACACACGACGCAACAATACTGTAAAAATTCTTTTGTAATCAGAGAAATAAATTTATTTTAAAATTTAAAATGTAAATTCCCGAAATTTTTACAACTTCCCAACGGCAAGTAAATGGCTTCCAAGCATATGTTCTCAACTTACAAAAACAACCACGCCGAATTTTTTAATTTCGTACTTTGCTTTGTGGTTTTTAATTTCGTTGATTATTATCATTAGTACCTTGAAACACAACAAAAACATTACGAAACGGTAACTTCTCAGATTGTTTTAACTTGTAAATATAGACGATACTTAAAAACATAACAATAATAAAAAACAAAATGTATATTTATAATTATTTACAAAAAAATTACAACTCGTCTTTATCTCTTCTGAAAAGTTTGTCATTTTCAATAATAGGCAACGATTGCCAGAATGCTTTATTACCCAAATCTTTAGATTTCTTCATAACCATATTGTCTGGGTCATTTATGTACAAATAATCGATAGTATCACTAGACTGTTCAAATAATGGTTTCCAATTGGAATGGTTTGGTTTACCAGTTTTGGCAAAATCAACCCACATGTTTACCAAAAAAAGACTTATTTTTGCATCGCGTTCTGATGGTTTCATTGGCGTTTCAAATATCATTAAAATATCGTCACCGTGAGATACACCATATTTATCTTTATAACCGAATAACAATTCAGGAATTGTCCAAATATTATCTGGAGTGTAATCATATGAGTAGAAATAAATTGGTGACTTGCTGGATTTGGAATGCAAACGAAGAGATTCTTCCATCCCCACGTTGAATAACCGATCAGATGCCATCTATTAAGATCCAATAAAAGTTATTATTATTATGAAGGTGTAAATGTCAAAAAAACAAACAAACCTTAATAATTTTATCGAAGGAATCCTTTCCAACTTTAGCATCTTTAAGATATTCTTGTTTAATCTTCTTAGTAACTTCATTAAGTTTAGATTTAGGTACAGACATATCATAATGCAGCATCGGAGGTAAATGTTTTTCAAAATTTTTAGCAAACTCTTCAAAATATTCTTTACGAACCGGTAACTCTACAATGAAAACAATTAAATTACTAATTAAACTACAAAACACAAAACATACGCGACGCAGGGTATAGGCCTTCAGCAGTTGTTAACGAAGCAATCCATGGAACATCATTATAAATTTTATCGCTTAACATTTTATAAGGATGTTCAGGTAAAAATGATTCCTTTGCATTTGAATCAACTACCAGTCCAAAGGGTGAAAACGGCAAATACATCCAATTTCTAAATAACTTCGTAACCTCAACAATCTGGGAAGCGGATCTAGACTTCAAACACGCCATAAACGTTTTGCTATTTTCATACACACAGCCGACAGCTTTACCGACTTGTTTTGCTTTTTCTCTCGGAGCTTCGTGTATGGTCCAAGGGTCCAGAGCATTACCACTAACAGAAATTGCTTTATGGAATAATCCTTTCGACATAGGTGATAACATATGAAAATGAACACTTGCCCCACCAGCTGATAAACCTGAAATGGTAACTGAGTCTGGATTTCCACCAAACCGTTTAATATTCTCTTGAATCCATTGTAACGCCAGAACTTGATCTTTCATGCCAAGATTTCCCGGTAGATATTTATCTTCTAAACTCATAAATCCAAAGATACCAAGGCGGTAATTTATTGTGACGAAAACCACGTTCTTGTTCATAAAAGGTTTAGGAAATGCATATACATGAGAACTTCCAAACATAAAACCACCTCCATGAATATGTACAATAACATCAAGATTCGCATCAGGGTTTATTGTATTTCCGGGTGTGAACACGTTTAGATACAAACAATCTTCGTCACCTTTCGTTAATCCGTCTTGTGGTTCATCGTAATGATCAACTTGAATGCAAGTATAGGTGGAGTTTGCTAACCAAATTCCAGACCAAGGTTTGCGAGGTTTAGGTGGAGCAAATCTGCGTTTACCAGTTGGGGGTTGTGCGTATGGTATACCTCGAAACTGTAGATATGTTGTTTCTTTTGATTTTTGAATAATTCCTTGGATTTTTCCATTTTCGATTTGAACTATTGGCCCATCAGGTTCAAACTTTGATGCAGTACTTACTAAGTTTACTTCTAAAGTTACTAAAAGTATATTTCAAGTATAATTTAGTATAATTATAGCTTATTATTGAGATAATATGAACTTACTCGCAAATAGCAATAAAACGCTACACTTTGAAACCATGTCGTCAATGATTGTAGCCGGGTAAAGCCGACTATCAACTACCAGACACTTGTTGTTTAAGCAACTCGCTTTTATATGCTTGTTATTGATATGGGAGTATCCTACCAATTCAGTTATCGCTTGTTTATCGTCTTATACGACAATATACAGGACAGACACTTGATGTGTGTTTCAGACAATAAGTTCACTCAAACCAAAACGCAAAGGTCAAAAATTGATAAGATATAACAATAAAAAACATTTTTTTATTAACTGAATTATATTCTTTCATTGCAATACTTATAATTCATGTTTAGCATTTTTATATTGTTTCGTTTTGAAAAGTTTCTCCAATTCTATAATTGGTAAGGAATTCCAAAATGCTTTATTACCAAAGTCATTTGTGGATCTCATTTCGATAGTTTCAGGACCACCAATAAACAAATAGTCTAGGGAGTCTTTAGATTTGGCAAAAAGAGGTGTCCAGTCAGGACGTGGAACCTTTCCAGTTTTGGCAAATTGAACCCAAAGGTTTTGAAGGAATTCTGTCATGGCTGCATCTCGCTTAGTTGGTTTCATTGGCGCATCAAACATCATCATTATATCATCCCCGTGAGAAACACCTACAATATTAATAGATATAGAACGTTGAATAGAATTTGAGGTTAGATTTTGGTTTATACCGTATTTTTCTTTGTAAGGAAACAGAAAGTTTGCAAAACTCCAGATATTTTCAGCTGTATAGTCGTAGTAATAGAAGAATACTGGTGATTTGATGGCTTTGGTGTGCAATCTAATTGATTGTTCCATTCCTAGGTTAAAGAGACGATCTGATGCCATCTGAAAATGTATTTGTTTATTAATTTATTTGATACAGTTAATATTTATTATTATTATTACCTTAATAATTTGAGTGTAGGTTTCTTTACTAAATGCTTTATCTCCTAGATATTCTTTTTTAATCTTATTTGTAACGTCCTTCATGTCAGATTCAATAACACTGCTTTCATAGTGTAAAAGTGGAGGAAGATGTTTCTCGTAGTTTTTGTTTAATTCTTCAAAATATTCTTGCCTGGCCGCCAATTCTATAAATAAAATACATATATATTTGTTGCTAATAACGTTATAGAGAAAACTTACGAGCAACTGGATATAATCCTTCTCCACTAGTCAAAGATGCAATCCATGGTACATCATTAACTTTTCCTTGTTGTAAAAGTTTTAAAGGGTGTTCAGGTAAAAATGGTTCTTCAGCCCAGCTATCAACTACTAAACCAAAAGGGGAATACGGTAAATAAATCCATTGTCTAAACAATTTGGTCACTTCCACGATCTGGGAAGCAGGCCTAGATCTCAAACAATCCAAAAACTCTTTACTTTCTAGATACTGACACCCTAAAGCTTTACCAACTAAGATTGCTTTTTGTCTAGGTGCTTCGTGAATAGTCCACGGATCCAAAGTATTACCACTAACAGAAATAGCACGTTGGAACAATCCCTTTGACATTGGCGATAACAAATGGTAGTGAACACTTGCCCCACCAGCAGATAGACCAGTAATTGTAATTGAGTTTGGATTTCCACCAAAATAAATAATATTATCACGTACCCACTTCAAAGCTAGGTTTTGATCTTTCATACCTAGATTACCAGGTAAGACTTGATCTTCTAAACTCATGAAACCAAAAATACCAAGACGGTAATTTAAGGTAACAAAGACTACGTTTTTGTTCATGAATGGTTTTGGTTTTGAGTATCCGTTTGAACTGCCAAACATAAATCCACCACCGTGTATGTGAACGATGACATCAAGATTTGCATCTGTGTTGATTTGGTTGCCAGGGACAAATACGTTTACATATAGACAATCTTCATCACCTGTTGTGAGACCTTCTTGAGGTGTGTCGTAATGATCAACTTGAAGACACATGTAGGTTTTGTTGGCAATCCATGTGCCTTCCCACCGTGTTATTGGCTTGGATAGTTTAAAACGACGTTTTCCAGTTGGTGGTTTGGCGTATGGTATGCCATGGAATTGCATATATGGAGAATCTTTAAATTTTTGATAAGTACCTTGAACTTTACCATTGGGAATTTCGACTATTGGACCATCTACATCAAATTTGGAATTTGATGTTACGAAGCATATTTGTAGCAGTACTAAAAATCAAAATAACTATGTTTATTTTTTGAACATTTAATTTTTACAATTATATAATTTCTATAACTATTTATAATTTCAATATATCGATCAAAATTTGTTAGAAAAACAGGGAGTCTACATATATTTTTTGGGTGGTTAAGTTTTTTTAGAGAGTAGCCTTAAATTGATGATTATTGGTAATCAATCTAATTAACCAACAAAATAATAATGTTTTTAGATGTATTTGTAATAATTTGTAATATTTTATATAGAGTATAATTATTATTTTGTTACATATTGAAAGCTATATCAACTTTGTTTTTGACTGGCTCGGACTCAATTTATCAAGGTTTAAATACACAAACTAACGTTTATTTAAAACCATTCTAAAAGCCAAAAAACACTTAACATTGACAATTTATATTAGGAGTAGTATGGCAAACAAAATTGATTTTTTTCAAACGGTTTACTTGGCACTTGTTGAAACAACCGTCATCATCGTTAGCTTTAGAATTTTTATAAAAGTGGTGTCTACTTTTTGTATGAAAATTAGCACATATTTGTTTATAAATAATACAATAAATCTGACTTTAAATTCTTTTTTCTCAATTTGATGAAGGTTGTTCGAAAAATTTGTTTAAAAATGTAATATGTACCTACTTTCTTTTTATTTGCTCAGTATAAAAACGACAATTATATCTTTAAAAAAATGTTTTGCACTATAAGTCAAATGACATATTGTTTTTGTTACTTGAAAGTATAATTTAAACAAAAAAAAATTAAACTTTAAGGTATTTTAAACTAATTCAATTGATTTTTGACTTTAATTATATCAAATGAATTTCTGTTCAACTGCATTGGCTGATTTCAACAACTCTAAATTCTTCTTCTTACTATTACAAAAACGAATGCAAGTTTTAATATATGTGTAATGAGTGTGTACGTACCTGCCAGTAGCAACACCGATAGTTTTAATGACATTTTGTTAGAACCAGGAGTAGATACTCCACAACACAACTGACAACACCAACTTTTTGCGGCCTAGTTTATATACTCGTGTTCTTAATTCTCATTACAAGTTGTTTCATATTTCGTTCAATCATATTTTTTTATACATAACTTTAATGCAAAGGGTGCCAAGAGTCAAATAAATTGACGATAACAGCTGATTAGCAATTACATTTATTTAGATTATTTACTTCTATTTTGTTCTTACTTTAAAGCTACTTTAGGAATCGAGGTCATGTTTTTATACTTATTTACTTTATGAATAAAAATTTAACGTTTATTTTTAATTAATTAATCTTTTATTATATCATAATTTTTAAACTTATTTTCAAAAATCTGAAATAATCTATTTAGTTTACATTTTTTACTAACAAACACAGTTGTGTTTATTCATGTTTAAAGTTATAGAACGACGGGTAACACTTAATTGCATTTTTTGTAATATTTATTCAGAACGTAAACAAACATTTAAAATTTAAAAAATGTACATAAACCAAATAACTTCGAAAAAAGATACATGAAAGAAATGTTAACTTCTTTGAATCATAGTTAGAGTAGAATTTCGATAGATTCAGATAGATAGAATCAATGAAAAAGTTTAATTTCAAAGATACAATTAATGTAATTGTGAAATAAATAATAATAAATAATAAATTTCATAGGAATGTAGGCAATACCAATATTTGTTAATTTAATAAATTTGAGTTATAATCAAAATTATGTACAAAAAAAATTCCTTACGACAACAACCTGGTCCTTCATCAATAAAAGACGCCAATTGGCATTTTTTGCGGTATAGCATTTACATCGTTTTAAACAGTTAATGTAATTTTTTTTGCCCTAACATTTTTAGTACATCATAGAAGAACATGTCAATGATTAAATATTAACAAAATCATGCACATGTACGTAAATTCTACAAAATTCTCAACCAAATTATTGAAACACAAAACAAAATATAATAACAAAATATAGTCACTCAAAAGAGACAATTGAATAAAAATAAAAGAAATCTTAAAAACTACTGCAAAAACTGCAAGTGCTCAATATTATAAAAAGTATTAAACATTTATTTAAAAATCATTGATAACGTGCTCTATTTACACTGTTATAATTAACTTTGTTTGTCATTATGCATGTCGATCTATTTTATAATTTGCAGTCTCAGCAAAAAATCTACGAACATCTGAAAA
>JARJDS010045231.1:0-16502 GCA_030264155.1 Atheta pasadenae
CATAAAAATATTTAAGTAAACTAAATATTAATTTTTTTGACATAAGAAATTGTAAATAATTTTTACTTATTTACCTATAGATTGCGTTATTAAAACTTAAAACTAACATTTCTAGTTACGTATCTGTGTTTTCCGTAATCTCGTGATTAAGTTTTACGATTAAGTGTGAGTTGTAAACAATCGCGAAACGTCGTGATCGATCATGTGAATCTCTCGCATCATTCGCGTTGGCGCCACTCGTAACCGCGTAAATAAATAAAATGCGCGCCATAATATTGCACGACACATGTGACACACGTCGATCATAATTAGTGCGAAGCATGGCAAACAAATGCGCACCCGTTTTCAGTAGTAACTCTAATCTTATATTTAATGCAGAGTAGTAATGTAAACTGTAAACAGTAAACAAAATCCACATTTTTATTGCAAGCCGACAAATTATTACGCTTGAGATTATTTATGAGAATTTTATGATTGGTGATCGTGATCTACAATGACATTAACATTGAACGCATACTGGTTTTCAACCGGTTTCAATCACTCGAACGTAAAATTATACTCTCGTACTATTTTTGTTTTACGTTGTTTACTATTTGTTTGTTTTTAATTGAAACTTCGAATTTGGTTGCTTTCGTTTTTATTTTAAATCAAATTATGATGTTATGCCCTCTACTGGTAAGTAGTATAAAATTATATATGCTTTAATTTGTGTATTTAATAAAACGTAATCATTAGTTTAAACTTATGCCACGAGTTTTGTTGTTTTTGATTATTTAACTGAAATGCTGCGCAGTTCGCGAATCTTTTCCTCTCTGTGCGTGCAAACGTCAAAACAAAGTGTAAACACTCGAACATTGCGCTCGTACGCAACCTATCGTCGCTGTGTGTGTGTGTGTGTTTTATAAGCGCCGATATTATTATTAGCGTATGTTCATGCACGAGAGAGCGTCGCAGACAATTGGCGGCTATTAAAATTCATGGTCGGCGTTGTTAATTTAAGTCCGGCCTGGCGGCGGCGGCGGACTGCAGGCGATGCGAGGCTTACTGACCAGCAGCGTGTTTGCACTAAACACATGAAATTTCCCGATATTTTCGACTATTTTCCGAGGCTTACGCGCTGATTTTTATCGCTTGACTCGCGTCCAAGTGCAATAAAACCTCGAGACAACAAGAGATCTCGACAAAGCCGTGCTTGACGGAAAACAACTCGTTTGAGAATTGGAGACTTTTGGTGGGTTATTAAGGAAATTCGAAACGCATTTTGCAAACGCGTCAAAAATTAGTTTGTGGTTTGTTTTGCCGTCGTTTTGGATGGGCTTCAAGTGCAATTTTAATGGTTTTGGCAAAATAAATTTCGGCTACTTACTAATAGATGGCGCTAGTCTACACTACTATTTTTATTATTGTTAATTTTTTTTGCCTTATAACATTTTTGGGGATATTTTTTTAAAATACTTTTTAAACGTCAAATAAATTTTAGAAACAGATGTATAAAATGTATAAATGAATTGATTAATTACTAATTTAAGTCTAGTCTGGATATTTTTTTTTTGAGAGTGAATTTTAAATTCAAGTTGAAATATTTCGCACAGATGATGTTTGAAAATATTTTGACGTGTATTAATTGAAAGTTAAAGGATTCGTTCGCGTTTTTCCACTTTATTTTGTATTTACTACACATGTTTAAGCTTTATTTTTATAGCGTTTTACGTTTACGCCGCTCACGTTGATGTTTGTTCGCGCAATATATTCAAATGTTGCCAAACATTTCAATTAGTCGCCTTATTATTTATTTATATAATTTGTAGCATTAAAAGCTTCTATTTTTGGAAGTCGAGTGCAGCGCTAAATGTTGGTTTGTAATAATAAATATTGTATAATATGTATATTATGTATTTTGTTTGCATACTTAATGTGCATGTGTAAACATATATGTAATTGTCATAAGTATTAAGATATTTTAAATAATTTTAGTTAGAAATTATATTTCGGGTTCTATTATTTTGTCAACATTTTTCTAATCATTTTTAGAAGAATTTTTTTCTTAATCTAAAAAATTGCTTCAAGTTTTATTATATACTTTGAATAGTTCATTCATTGATGACTTACTAACATCCTCCGGAAATGTGGTTTCCATTCTCGTAATTTCTACCACATTACTGATAAATAATTTATTAATTTCTACTGATAAGTCCAAAAATAAAAAAATCACATTATAACATTGTGAATTACGTATTACAATAACAATAATACGAACTACACTTCACTTTTCAATAGTGATAATGTCATTGACATCTTGCGGCCGGGCTTGCAACAAAGTTGTTGCTGTTTCGAGGCTAATAACACCTCCGATATATTTATGTCCAAGTCAAGCGACAAGAAGCGCCTCAATACTTTTTGCCGGTGGTGTTGCAGAAACATAAAACAAATAACAACAATGTGACCCCAAGTGACTTAAGCAACAACATTAAACATCCGCAACAAAGTTAAGTTAACTTAGTGCATATTATGTTTGTTTATTGTTTTAGTTTCTAACTATACAAAGTGCAATGTACCTTTACAACTTTTACTACTGACATCAGCTACAAGTCACTTACAAATCACAACACTTATTAGTTTGAAAATTTATTCTTTAAAACAAAGCAACAAATAAGGTGTTAACATGTTCAAAGTACAAATTACATTCAATATAGCAACATTTGTTTTCATTACAAGTTCTAATTTAATTAACACTCTTTTTGTTTATTAAAGTATTTTGTTGTGAAGAAACAGATTTTTAAACAGAAGTACATATATTATTCCTGTTGTTGATTTTCAATATTTCAAATCAAGACTGTTGTATGTTTTGTTTTACTGTTGCATTGTATGTAAACAAAAAAAATGTTTACGTGGTGTTGTGTCTTGTCTGTAAGTACAATTAGAACATGCATTGCAATAAATTAATGTTATTTGTATAAACACTAAACTGCGTAATGTTTCTAGGTATTGTCCAAGTCAGACACAATCGTAAATCGTGCTTTTTAACGATTCTGTGCTCGTAGTGTGTTATTTGACGTTTCGTCGTTTGTTTGATGCGTTGGTGGACGCGACGTTTCAAGCGTTTTTATGTTTATTTCCTTTTTGCATTAGTTGCATTACATCTGCGTACAGTAATAAACATTTTTACGCGACAGTAAAACTTATTGCACATTTTTATACTTTACTTTTTTTTTGTTTAAGTTTATTTGTTTTAGAGGTGCTGACACAAAACTTTCTTTTTTTTCTTAAAACAAATAAAAACAATTCATTTTGAGAATGAGATAGTGTTATTGTAATTTGTAGTGTGTCACTAGTTTGTTGTATATCTCTATCAAAAGTATGAATTAAATATATTTACGAGTAGCTCTCGTGAGTAGCGCGTGCAGTAAGTGAATAATTACACTCGGCGCGTGATAAGATTACGATAATTGCCGCTGCGTGTATAACTTCTCTCTCATATTCCGAAAAAAAACCAAATCATAAACGAAAAATAAATAAAACATTGTGTACATTAAAAATTCTCTACCTTTTTAAGTGTTTCCGATAGTTT
This sequence comes from Atheta pasadenae, assembly GCA_030264155.1. NCBI lineage: Eukaryota > Metazoa > Arthropoda > Insecta > Coleoptera > Staphylinidae > Atheta > Atheta pasadenae. Next base: position 3,569 of record JARJDS010045231.1, read on the forward strand.
CTTTGCGTTTGTTGGGTTGTCTAGATACATTTTTCAAAGGAAAAATAACTTACGACTTCAAGTACTTGTTATCTACTTAATATTTTCTTTTTTTTTTATTGATAACTAGTTGAGAGTAGTTGATACCAGTTAGTATCAATAGTAAATAATGACTTGAGTATGAATGCTATTTATAGAACTTGTCGATTTATACAATTTATTGATACAATTAAAACTGTTCACTGACACTAGATTAGTATTTAATTAGTTTAACGTTTATAGATTTAAAAATTTATAGTGTTTGTAACTTATAGTTGTTTTTTTTAAAATTATTTCGAATTAAATTAATGATTCTTCTATTAAATATGTTTATTTCTACATATTAAAAACAACATTTACAAACTTTGGTCGGTAATCAATGAAAATAATAGATTATGTAACTTAAGTATTACACACGTCATTCACATCCGCTTTAAAGAGATAGTAAAATATCAAAATGTACTAAACATGTAACAAAAACTACCATAATTAAATGATACAAATTTAAGAATTCTACTATATAATATCTTAAGATACCTTTAGACCTTAAGTTTAAAAATAAAAAAAATAAACTCTCTAATAATAGATATAATGTTATATTCGTTTGTCGTTAATAGATGGCGCTAGTTTTTAATTTTAATTTAAGGTAGTTTGTTGCACCCAGGAAATATTTGAAAATAGAACCAAAAAATGTAAAAACAGGTTACCTATACATATACAAAACGAACATTTGTCACAGTTAATCGTGCGTTTGCAAACGCGGCCATTGCTGCTAGTGCGCCGCCATTAAACACAAACTGTCATTGCACCTAAAAGAAAATGGAGCGAAATTAAGCGAGAGTATCTCGACCACGTTTACGTATTGCATAAAATACAAACATACAGTATGGTTTTGGAATTTCTTTGTAACTGAACACTAACACTACTTACAAGAGTGAGTAAATGAGTGAGTAGTGAGACGTCCTGGAACGAGGAAGTCTGGCACTAAACCGCTCCCGCAATTTCTTCGCACTTCGTTTATGCACTAACACCAACGCAACTACGACGTGATATACATACTACGAATTTAAAGGTGTAAACGTAATAAAATGTTGGTGTAGTGTTAGTGGAAGACATTGGAATGTTGTGTCTGGTTTAACCTCACTTTTCACACTCCTTAACATACTCGTTAAAAGTTTGGTTTGTGTTGGTTTGGTGCAGCATGTGTGCTAATTTTTATTCGTCAGTCGCTTTTCGTCGTTTAAATATAAATAAATTAACGTCTAGGGACTGCAGAGTTGACGTCGAGGTGCGGAGTTTTCTAGCATCCTGTCAGTTTACTCGTTCGAGTACTCGTATATAAAATAGGAAATGTACTGTGAACATAACATGCAGTTGAATATTAAATTTTATGGTGGCATTATACATTTTATATAATACAAGTTAAAATTAAATTTTCAACTTTTCTAACTTTCTTTTGTTTTTAGTACATTACTTTTTTTTTGAAATTAAGCAATGTCTATTGTATAACGTAAGAAAATAAGATAGTAGTAAATAGATGGCGTTAGTTACTGTTGGCAACCGAAAAAAATAAAAATTTACTTATAAAAAAAATTCAATATAAAACTTAAATATTCCGTATAATTTAATATTCTGCAGCGTATTTGGCCATGAATAGTAATCGAATCTTCAAGGTCAAGAACTTTACGTTTTGCATCTCGTTGTCATTGGTCGTCACCATTTCTTTTTATTTCACTTTTTTATATTTTACATCACCATTATTTAATATTTTACTCTATTATTTATTTACCTTTGCTACAATTATTTTTATATTTATTTGATGTTGCTTTTTTCCTTCCCATCTTTTTCCATATTTTGATCTTTAGATCTTCGATATTCATTTTTTGCACAAATAAATAATTTATACAAGGAGAAATATAAAAAGAATTTCTTATTGGTTTTATTGATCTGTAAGGATATATATTTTTATTTTTTATGTTTTACATCTTCATTTTCTTGGCAATGCCACAACCAATTCTTGACATTTTCTTCCTGCCTCGAGCCACCACATACACAACTCAACTAGGAATCGATATCAGTGCACACGTAGTAGGTAACCGAGCCAGTTCGGATTAATCTAATCGCGTAATAGCCGTGTGGATCGCATTCCTCGCTTTCTGCAATTTTCGCAATTCCCACACCACGATCTTCGTTTGCAAGCATGAAATTGAATGTCGGCTAGCTGGCACGGAAAGACTTTTGTAATCGCTAAATCACATTCCCTGGAGAACACGTTTAGGAAGTGGAATAGAAGTAGGTAGATGCAAGTTAGGAGTTTTTGATGACTTTAAAGGACTTACATGTAGTACAAGCTATTGTTAATAACTACAAATAATAATAATAATAATAATATTAACAGTTACAAAAGGATTAGTTAATTAATTAATTTTCTATATTTATCTTATTTGGTATGTAGATATTTTCTCACCTACCGCCATCTGGCGGTACGAGTAAAAACTATTTGGTAATATAGGATTTATTATTCATTTGTTTTTTTTTATTTATAAATATTTTTATTTTATTTATTTTGTTTAGTGACGGTCAAAATTATTTCATTTGCTTTTGTTGCTTTTCATTTACCTTTTTTTTTTACTGCGAACATTCGTCGTTTTTTATTTGTTTATTTATTTGTTTTAAAACTAAAATTTAATTATTATTCTTAAAATAACAAATACCGAGTTTGCTTGTTTATATAACTAAAACTCATTTAAAATTTTACAAAAAATTAAAATTATCACCAAAGTTTTAAATGCTTTGCAAGTATGTAAATTGAGCAAGGAACGTATTTAAATAATTCATATTCATATTCGTGTCATCCTGCGTGTTAAACCACAACCAAAAAATATGTCTGTTACACACCAGGAGTTTGGTTAGTTTCGCATGCAACTCAAGAAACTCGAGAGCAGATTTTTATGCGTTTTAATTCGCTGAATTTTATTTATAGTCAGCTTGATTTGAGGACGTACACGCGCCTCAGATTTCCATGCAAATCAGATGGTAATTTTCGCAAACAGGCGCTTGTAACGCTGCCGACATGATGCATTTTTACGAAATCGTTTGAACGTTTTAATTAGAAATTGGCGACGAATATTTAATTATCATCAAACATTCTACCCATCTGCTCTTTACGTTTTGATATTGCAATCACATAACTCTTATTTTTATTTAGTTTGGTTATTTATAGGAAATAGTATTTTATTTTTTTACTGCACCTGTGTGTGTACTTACAATTGTAATGTAAATTTAAACGCATTCATTTGTTTTGTACAAAATACAATATAAATAAATCAACAATGTAGAGACCTTGACTTGAATGTGAGAAAAACGAGAAAAACAAATGCAACATTTACTCACACATTACGTTAGTTGCTACCACGACGGCGGCAACGACGCAAACAAAGTTGTAAAACTGATGCGATGTTCGTCAAAAAAATTTCAAACGCGTAATTTGTACTTTTGTGTAAATATTCATTTGTTTTATATGAATGGTTTGTTTCATTTGTTTACTGATACAAAACAATTTAACGTCGATTGGATTTTGTTTAATTTTGTTTACAATTCGGTTACATTTTATTGTTTTCTTTTTACTATCATTAACATGTCAACTTGTTAGTGTTTTGTTTTTATTTATGTACCACTTGATTTTAACGATTTTTCTTGACTGAAAACAAAACAATTTGTTTGTTTATTTAACGTTTTATTTGTTTTTGGGTGTGAATTGTAACGACATAAAGCTAGCGACGACTGAAATGGCTCGTGACTTGGCTGAGTGTTTGCGCCGCGGCGCCAAATTTGCATCTTCGAAACAGTGTTCGAAATAAATTATTAGCCAATTAGAACGTAATTAATTGTCTACAACAATTACAATATAAAACAACAAACTTTTTGTTTAAAATGTTGATTTAAATGAGAAAAAATGAATAAATTGTTTAACAAATGACGCTCAAAGTTTAACTACTAGTAATAACGATAAACACAAACAAAACGTATTCGCGACAAGACATGCATGACGTCTTAAAATTAGCATTAACATTGACAATAACAGAAATATTTAAAAAACGTATTAATAACGGTCACACGTTAAATTCAATTCTAATCCAACTAACACACGACTATTTTTTGACTTGTTCTTATTTATTGAATAAGTTCTGTTTATCTTTGTATTTAATTTCAATGGCGTTGTGCAAATCACAATTACCACAATCAACAGTTATATTAAATAACAATGTGTATTATCGTCAATTGTGCGCACTCGCTCAACTAAGCCATCTTATTTCTTCGTTGCGTCGCGCAATAACAGCAAGTCGTAACTGGACACAGCCATGGTCAGACGACGCAAATTGATAGTCATGGTGATAGTGATAATAATGGTAATGATATTATGATAACAGAATAACAAACAATGTATACAATGCGAAGCGATTAGGATTTGTGTTTGTTATTTCTTGGTATCGTTGCAAACAAAGCGCGGTTGATTGTTTTATTGCGCATGCGCATATTCAAATGTTTGTCTGTTATTTGATGCGTTCTTTTGTTATCACAATCAACACTGGAAATTTACAATTAACATTTAATATTTTTTCATACAATAGAAGTTTTAGAATAGTTTTTTTTGTTTGATTGGTATTTTTTTTTTATGTGTGTATTATTAAAATTATTTATCGACATCTTGAGTGCATTCTTGCACGTAATACTTGTCGGATTGTTGAAATCGTATCGACGTCATGCTTCCTCTTCGTGGGGTGAAATTCTAATCGGGCTTTTAATCTCGAGCGGTCATAAATCAGTGCGTATGCGCTCATGGCAATACGCGGCCGCATTAATCTATATCCATTGCTCTATCGTTTTCCATCGAGGATGGCACTCTTCTCGACGTTGGTGCACACAACACGCACTAAAGCCGGGGCCTGCGGAAGATGGAAATTTATGTGTTCGCTTTGCCACCATGACACTATATATGCCACTATTTCGTGTGGTCGGTACTACGTGCCGTTTGCAACGTACTCTTTTACACGCTTGCTAAGGCACTGTACGCATGACTATTTTCACGTATGCACCAAAATACGCTAGTTATGAACACATTGTACAAAAAAATAAATTTCTTTTTAGTTTGGTGATTTATTGTTTAAAAACGTAAATAATCTAGGTTGGATATTTTATCATTTTTTTTAAGTTCAGAAAAACTTAAGGAATTGTGGCGCCCTCTGCAGAATAATAGTTTATGCAAGTTTACATTTTAGTTAGTTTTTAAATTGATTCGTCGTATAATAATTACGATGTTTTTGTAATACAAAAATACTAAACTATAAAATGCATACTGTCGAGGATGAACAACAAAAAACTGACGCATTAAGTTTCCCAGACGTACGTCAACGGTGAGAAAACGAGAAAATGTGTTTGCAAAAAGAAATTGACTTCCCACATGAATCGCCGGAGCGCGTGGCAGACAACAGCCAGCCGGGGGCAGAAGCAGCAACGTCTGCAAATTTAATTACTTTGGATGCGTTTCAAGTCCGTTTCGTTTGGTTCTATCTCGCGGTGCTAGTTCGACGACGTTCATTACGCGAATTGTATTTTTATCGATGTCTCTCCTATTGCCATTCCCAACCCATTCACATCATCATCATCGCATTACGTTTTGACGTACGTTTGAATGTAAATTGCAAACTACGCGAACTGCGAACTCATGAAAACAGAACACCATTAGAACTGGATTTTTTTCTGTTTGCGAGTCGTATTGATTTGATTTACAGCATAATGTTTTGTTTCAATTGTTGTTCGTTTGTTTTCTACGTTTTATTGCTTTTGTGTTGTAGGTTTCATTTATTTTAACGCGTTTGTTTGATTTATTACTTTTTAAGGTTATGTGAGGTTATGTTTGTAATAATATAAGTTGTGAGTATGTAAAGTGAGGTTCTGTATTAATGATTTTGGTTTTACTTTAAGGTGGAACAAAGAGATGTACCGGGTATCGATAGTGCGTACCTCGCCATGGATACCGAAGAAGGCGTCGAAGTGGTTTGGAACGAAGTGCAGTTTTCCGAACGCAAAAACTTCAAAGCGCAAGAGGAGAAAATCCAACTCGTTTTTGAGAATCTCACACAACTCGAGCATCCGAACATTGTTAAGTTCCATCGATATTGGACGGATACACACAACGATAAACCCAGAGTAAGCAATTTATCCTAAAACTTGAAAGTAACACTTAATGAACAGTGGGTTGTATATTTTAAATTGTTAAATGTTTTAGGTTATCTTCATCACGGAGTATATGTCCTCTGGATCACTGAAACAGTTCCTCAAGCGCACCAAACGCAACGTGAAACGACTTCCATTACAAGCATGGCGTCGATGGTGCACGCAAATTTTATCAGCTTTAAGGTAAACATCAATCGATTCAACAATAGTTTAACGTAATCGCTATAATGGCTGCTAATTAAATAAGTTATATCTAAGCCATAAACAAAACACATTCACGTATTGGTTCACATTGTTTGTTTGTTTGTAAATATTATAAATATCAAAGTGTATGTGATTTGTTTTTAAGTACGTCATGTTACAGCGTAAAGGTAGGTGGCGCCATCTATCGGACGTTAGGCCATAAAAAAGCATCAGAAAGTTGTATTTGTAGTCGCAAATCGGTGTTTTCAGCTGAGCGAGCCCGAGTCATGATCTGCAGTATGTTTTCTTTCCAGTTATTTGCATTCCTGTTCACCACCGATCATCCACGGAAATCTGACCTGTGATACCATATTTATTCAACATAACGGGCTCGTCAAGATCGGATCAGGTAAACAAACCACAACCAGCAAACCCTATCTTTCTAATGTGTCTCGATTATTTATATACCTAATAAATTTCACAACCCAGAAATAATCAACCAGAAACCGAACAAACGAGTTGTGTTAAGGGTGTTATTTTTAATTGTAATACATTTTGTTCTATAACGAGATTTGTATCGTATTGGCTTACGACGTCTGTGGATTTTTCTTAGAGATTGTTCTTAGCGATTATGGATTTTTGCAATTCAATATGGGGACAATCTTTATGGCTAAAAATCGCACGTTGTTTGGCATATTTACAGCGCCCTCTGTGATCACTCGGAAAATACTAAACCAACTCTTTCGTTTCTTCTTTTCTCTCTAGTTGCCCCCGATTCGATACACCATCATGTAAAAACGTGTCAAGAAAACATCAAAAACATGCATTTTTGTGCACCCGAATATGGCAGTAAGTACTTAATTAATATTTGAGGCTATTTACAGTAGTATCTAGCATTTATTTACGTTTTCCAATCATTTAAGGTTTAAATTTTAGGGTTAGTTTGTAAGTTTGAGGTTATGTTAGGTTATACATCAAATTGAATCTTAAACTCAAATTAGCTTATATTCAGGGTTATGATATTGGTTAAAGTTGTTGTATTAGTTTTTATTATTTTAATGTATATTTAGTTTTAAAAGTAAAAGCCTCAAATTAAAGAAAACAAATGCCATTTCGACGATGATCCACCATTTTGTTTGTGTGTTTTTTAACGCGTGTATAGCAATCATGGGTCCAGCCATTGACATCTATTCGTTTGGGATGTGCGCGTTGGAAATGGCGGCGCTCGAGATTCAAGGCAATGGCGATTCGGGTAATCTCGTCACGGACGAGAACATCAACCGTACCATCGACTCGCTGGACGACCCCAATCAGAAGGACTTTATTCGGCTTTGTCTGAATAAAAACCCGACGAAGCGGCCTACAGCACGTGAGCTTCTTTTTAATCCGCTGCTCTTCGAGGTGCATAGTTTGAAACTCCTTGGGGCGCATGCGTTAGTTAAAAGTGCTGGTAAGATATTTAATTTAAATTAAGAATTTTGTTGTAAAAAAACAATTTAAGATTATGTTTTAAAGAATATTCCTATTTTCTTGGTGTGTTTAGCTAACCTATCTGAAACGGTGTCAGATGAGTCTTTGCAGAAGTTTTATGGTTCCGAAACTGTGATAGCCGAGATCCAATTTAAAAGTCAGCATTATCCACCTGTACAGACGCGCGTTGTGGACGTGCCTGTCAGCGAAAAGCTGGAAAAATTCATCGAGGATGTCAAGTAATTAATTTAGTGTTTTTTGTTTTTCAATTTTTAATACGCTTTTAAGTAAATGTTTTTGTTTAACCTTAAGGTTAAATTTGTTTAATTTGATAATTTGTGATTTATTTATAATTATGTTTTTTTAAGAAATGGAATATATCCACTGACTGCATTTGGTGCTAAACAACCCCCTCCGGCGCGATCGCGCGCGATATCACCGGAGATGGCCGTATCGGAAAAGTCCGTAACGCCGGAACCGATGGACGTGGAAGCACGTAAAATCGTCCGAATGATTTGTCTCGTCAAACCCGTCGATGTCAAGACGACGAGGGAAGAAAACGATGAGATTACGGTAAACATCACATTATTAAACCTTAGAAAACCTTCGCCTTAACGCTTTTTCCCGTTTTCCGCCCGCGCTATTAGCTAATGAATTGACACGGGAATTATTACACGCACGCCCTTACAATGTAAACAACACAGTGACGCAAGTCAATTAAACCGATTGTGTGTTCTTTCAGTTAACTATTGTACTCAGGATGGACGATAAAATGAATAGGGAGTTGACGACGACACTATCAACGACCGACACACCTACAGCGCTTGCGCACGACTTAGTTCACTATGGTTTTATCAATGAAGTAAGTAAAACCTCAACAAACTTAAAAATAAAAGAAAAACTAGCGAAAACAGTAAAAAAAAATAATTTTTAATTGTTTCATTTCTAGACGGATCAAGAGAAAGTGTCTGGTGCAATTGAAGAGTCCATATTGAATAGTTCGGGTCACAGCAGTCCCACGCATAACTTTACCTACCTGCCCGCGGGGGCGGCGACTGCGACGGTGGCCGCAGCCGTCGCCACGCAGCAACAGCCGCCTCCGCCGCTGTGTCAATTGTCTTCGACGCCGTCGTCGCTGGTAACGGTCGTCACATCGACGCCTACGCAAGTGCCCATGCACTCCACTAGTTAGTAGATACTGCCACTTATTCCTTTTATAATTATTACTATCCCGTTTTTAAATAACGATAAGTTACGCCACAGACAGTGTCTCGAAATAAACTAATTCGAAGTAGACGCGATGCGTTCCACTCACGCCCAGCACAATTAAATTTAATTAATCAAAGCTATCAATTAGTGAATATTAAAGAGTCTTACATTTTCGAGTTAAGTAAAAACAACTAAACTAAGCCATACTAAGAATAAAATCAGGTTTACATCATTAATAATTGCAAATTCTTCAAGTTCAATCAAAAAATCGAATTTAGCGCGCTATAGATATAAATAACCTAAGACCTAATAAATTAATTAATGGGAATTATGGGTTGATAACTTTAATTTTAAATTTAACGTTGTTGGGTCGTGTGCGGACGCCATAGCACTATAAAAAATATTAAAACATTAATGGTGTGTTGAGAATGGACGATTTTTGTGACTCACACACACACTGAGAGCTGGGTACTCTATTCTCTGATAGAAGACTTTTAGGATCGAAGACTGTAATAAAAAAATTATTAAAAATGCTGGACATTGATAGAATAGGTGTGCTAGTCATGTGACCATACGTTTATCTGTGATCAGAGCTCCAATGACACTGGACTGTTTTATTAAATTTATCAATAGGTATCATATTATGTATGTGATCTGTAATATCATCGTATGATTTTTTTGTTGTTTCGAAAACGAGTGGAATTGATAACAGACATCCAGAATAGAGAGAATCAATGCCAAGAAAGAAACGAACGAAGAAAATCAGCTATTAAAGAATGTAACTAGTGTATAATAGGATTTTTGACGCATTTTGCAAATGCTAGCGAATGTTTTGTTTATAAACTTAAATTATTACAATTAACAATTGTTAACAACAAATCTTATAACAAAAATAATCATTATTTAGGTTTTACTCCACGGTTTATTATAATTTTTAATTGAAATGTCTCAAAACTGGTATAACATCAATTTGTTTTTATTTAGTAATTTACAAAACTTTGCGATTAATTAATTGTAACAATTTAAGTTTATTAATATCGGTTGTTTTTTTTTTGAAACCAGCTTCCGTTTCTATAAAAGTTAAATACAAACAAAACACATGGTAGAATGATAATTGAAAATTATGAAAAAAAAATACTCGTGTTGCAAACGTATTATGATTTGCCCCTTTGAGACTGATGTAATTTTTAATTAATCTAAGCGTTAGATAAAAATGAGAATTAGCGTGGCGACGATACGTCAAATTGTCGCAGAGTCTAAAAAACTAAACTAAAATACTAGGCAAAACAGAACTAAATATGGTTAAATAAAAAACAATAGTTTTGGCGCAACAATTGCAACAAGTGCAAGATTTGTTTAGTCCAGGACCAAAAAGTTTGTGCGTAAATAAATAACACATAGATTGTGCGCTTTGTTTTATCGATTATTGTTTTGCGGTTTGTTATTAACGGATTGGATTTGTAAGAGCGAAGATTTAACATCGTGAACTAAGTTGTGAGTCCTGAGGTAACCTCTAACTTAAAATTGCTAAAATAATTGGTAAAAACAAAATGGTAAAATGGCAAAACAGGGAACGTCTTTATCAATTGATCATACATATACAAAACATTAAAATGAAAGCTTTCAATAAACAAAATATTGTAATTTGTAATAATTATTAGGCCTAAGTCTTTGTTCGGCAGAGTTGTTTTAAAAAAAATTTATTAAATTATTTGTTATATTGTGAAATTTAAGCCCAAAACAAATGCAAGCATTAATTTTTGAGGTTAGTTAATGATAATACGCTGGATATTGTACATATTGATACTTTGAAGTTGTGAATTAATACTTATGATAAGTAAAATATTTTTTAACATCACAATATTAACATACGATTACATTCAAGTATCAATGTTATTAAACACTCACAGTCATCTAACTTGGATAATTGATCAAAACATAAAAGTTTTAAAGTAAAACAATTTGAGGTTATTAACGATCGATTAGTGTTTAAAATAAGAATCATTTTTTTGTACAAGTGAAGAGTTGTGACTGTTGGATTGGTGGATTTGGGAATGTTAGAGGACCTCCCGTGTGATATTACGCTCAAAAACTAACAAAAATACGGATATATGCGTCTGGTAGAAAAGTCTGGTTGCTTCAGTTTGTTCATGTATATTATATATAGTCAATAACATATAAGTGCGTTCATTCATAATCGATTTAACCTTTTTTTGTATTATTTTGTTTTAATTTAATCGTGTTATTTTCCATTGTAATCCCATATTTTAAACATGGCATATATTTAATTCTAAAACTGAAAAAACAAATGCGTGGCATTAATTGCGTTGAGCCGACGTTGAATTGAAATTGAAAAATACGTTGGAGTGGCCAAGACGCGACATCGAACAGCGTTTCGTTCAGAGTTGTTATTTAGTCTATTTTTTATTACGAAAAAAGAACGAAAAAAAAAAACAAGTATAAAAAAACGTACGAATAGTATAATATATCTTTATCCCCCGTTTTTATTGCAGCAAGCTTTATATCATTAATCGAAAAACGACACTGAGCCCGTTACAAAATAAACAAAACAAACTAAACAAAATGGCGTGTTACGTTATGTGTTTGTAACGAAAGTCTTGAAGTAAATAATGTAAAACTATAAAATTACACATGATCTTCCTACTGACGAACAACTAACTGATTATTTTGTGTCATGCTATGAAACAATGCTATGAGAATAATGAGTATGAACATATGAGACTTGCATTTATGCTTCTGTTCTTCTGCCAAAAACACGAATGTTGCTATCGTTATGTTTTTTTGTTTTGTGGAAATATCGGAAATTAATATACATTGTAACCATATGCTATAAAAAAATTGCTTAATGGAGTTGAGATTATTTTGTATGTTACTTTGATGGGATTGATAAAGCTTGTAAGGTGGATTCATTCGATCAAGGTTTGGTTCGATGGAGAGCTGTAAATTTTGTATACTCATTCTGGCGCTACTACGTTTTTGTTTTTTTGTTTTTAGGTGAATCTAGTTTAACGTAAATTCGTAACGAATCGGAACGCGGAACACACGAAAAACGGTTGAATTCTATGCTGCGAACGGCTAGTGATATTTATTTCCGATATTATCGATTTATTTAAAGAGATACATAGATAAGTTACGTCAATATGATTGTATTATATATTATAGTATCATATATACAACAGGCTGTTTTACTGTATACCTTTATTTAAGTAAATATGCAATATGGCCAATAATTTTTGTGTTTTCGTTTAACTGTAATGTTTATCTGTTTGTTTTCAGTGTTTCTCAAAGTGTGGATACATTTAATGAAACTTAAACTGCGCTTCGCGTAGCATTTTATTAAGCGTGTATGCGGTTGCCTACGGTGCGCGTATGCTTCACTGCTACACGCGCAGTTCTGCATGAACACGTACACTAGTCGATGCGTGTTAGTAGTAGTGCGGCAGTCGTTTGCGCTTCGCACCACATCGTTTTTAGTGTTTGTTTTTTTAGATTTAATTGTGTTTTATTTATTCCCTACGTTATTGTTTTCAGCTTTATAACATAATATAACAAACAAACGTGTGTTAAATAGTATATCAGTTTTATATAGAAAGATATGCTAACAATGTAATGTTTAAGATATGCTAGTTAACATTTAATTGCAGGAATGGGGAATAGCCTAGTGGGTAAGAATTCGCTTGTTGAGCCGAAGGTCTACGGTTCGATTCCAGCTTGGTGATTCTTTTTTTCTTAAGTAAGAAGCATTACTTAATGCTTAGTTAAAATTGAATTAGGAATTGAAAAATATTCTAAGTCC
>JARJDS010045239.1:0-70100 GCA_030264155.1 Atheta pasadenae
CGTTGAAAAGCAACTCTTTAGCTATAATTGAAAAATTAGAACGTGAGAATTAGATAATATGGTGATACAAGCAATTTTCTATAACAAAATCTCAAAGAATCAAAAAATTGCAAAACAAAATACTTCGGGGATGTTAGGAATTAAATTTGGCCATACGATGAAAATCAACTCTTTAGCTATAATTGAAAAATTAGAACGTGAGAATTGGATAATATGGTGAGGAGATACAAGCAATTTTCCATAACGAAATCTCAAAATATCAAAAAATTGCTCAACTTTGAAGGCCAAAATAAAATACTTCGGGAATGTTTTTTGTCTTAAATTTGGTCATACGTTGAAAAGCAATTCTTTAGCTATAACTGAAAAATTTGAACCTGAGAATTGGATAATATGGTGAGGAGTTACAAGCAATTTTCCATAACGTAATCTCAAAAAATCACACAATTGCTCAACTTTAAAGGTCAAAATAAAATACTTTGGGATTGTTATGTGTCTTAAATTTGATCATACGTTGAAAAGCAACTTAATTATTAACACATTAAAAATGCATACTAATATATCCAGTATACTACTTCTAGTGTAAATTTTCACCATCTATCCAAATCCGTCGAGAAAATGCAAAAATATATAACGGTTTAGAAGTTATAGGCATAAAAGTTCATACATGCCGATTGGCTATCCGCTACATCGTCAAACTTTAAGTTATAAGTTATAACCATATAAGTTTGTGTGGCTCAAACGTTGTTTCGGTTATTTCCGTTGTTCCGTTTTCTTGATATTTTACTATATGCAACCAACCGTACACCTAATACAACAATTTTCCAAATTAACACTTGAAGTCAAAATGGTCTAAAATTTAGTTTGTTATTAATGCAATAAGTAATGATTACCTTATATAAATTAAATAACTATTAATCATTTTTTTAATTATATGTGTAATTTTGAAATTAGTATGAATCACGCAAGCGCAATTAAAAGATGCAGTGTTACCATAAAGCACTAAATTCCCTAGCCGTGTGAGCTTCAGGCGCTCCACAAGCTGTCTGTCGTCTCTTGTGAGAATTGCATTGTTGTGAATTCCGCTGTTATTGTGAAACAACGAGGAAGAGAACGATTCTTGCGTAAAATCCCGTCGAATAAAACCAGCAATCAAAACGGATGTACTACCAGCGTCCCACGTTCCCCATATTCTAACGTAAGTCCCATTTTTTTGTACCAATAACGTTCCTAATTCGGGGACGTCGAAGATGTGTCTTCGATTGAAGGCAATGATTGTCCCTGCCTGAGGTCACCTTCTACATTTCTTTTTGCTTATTTTCGCGATTTCCCACGGTACGCCCCCGCTGTACTCAATGACGATGCCGTACGTGTACCGCGATCGCCCCAATTAACTTTCACACTTTCATATCTCGCGAATGCGATTATTTCAAGCACCAAGCTGTACTAGTACAAGTGAATTCTCAAGAATAAGAACATTACAGTTTTTTAAAAACACAGTGCAAATATAGTGTTTCTGTGATTTTATATATTCCAGTATCATTGTCATCCTCTTTGCCATCATGTTCCCAATGCGCCTAAAGATTGGCCCGTCCCGGAACAACGAGTGGCGGTGTTTGTTTTGTCTTCATGTGAGAACAGCTACAACTTTACTAGGAATATGGCAACTGGTATGTGCTCATTATTTTACATCAATTATTATTATTAATATTTAAACATTTATAATGTACTAAACAGATGCTGCATGTGCTTGCCTTGAGCATTCTGGCATTGCTCATGCGGAATCATCACCACTACTATGAGAAGAACATTGTCAGACAACCAGAGTATGACAATATTTTGCCTACTCCCCTAAGCAAAACTAAAAGTGAGGATAACCCTTATTATTTGCCGACGATTCAGGATAGCAACAACCGAATTCATGAAGCTGACATGGACATGGGGGCACTCATGACTGTCTGTACACTGGCAATTACTCTTCTCTTAGTTTACGGCACTGTCAAAGGAAAGGCCAGTCATTTATTGCCTTTCTTTTGCTTGCAATTATTTGACTTTGCTATTGCCATGTAAGTATTTTCTAAAAATCTTCTTAAAGTGTTTATTGTTGAGTCATATCTGATCATTCAAACTGATAAAATGATAAATAAATAAATGTAATGCATGATAAGACAAACCGTCATAAATTAATTTATGATACTAGATGTGTCACAAGTCATTAATAAGCAAATCAACAATTGCAATTAAAATGTTTATAAGTTGTAATAAAAACTTCATATTCGACACTTAAAAAATATTACTATAAATATGACTAATATTAATTCATCAAGTGGATATAATTTTATTTTTTTTAGGTTAACCGCAACCGGTTACTTCGTGTACTTGCGGTCGGTACATAACTTCGTTAAGGAACACTGGCATAACATGCCCTTCCGTCGTGAATTGCTCCAATTATCTCCTCAATGGCTCTCCTTGGTCGTGATAACGTCATTCTTCCTTTGTATGATGTGGAAGGGCTATTGTATTAGTATCGTCTGGCGTTGCTACAAATACTTGACTTTACGACAACAGGCTTCGCATAGCGTGCATTACATCCTTCCAGGCGACGGTGCTGAGCGTGCCCCCGAACCTGATTACTCCTCATTATTACCAGACTATGAAGCGGCTTGCGCAAGTGCTATGAAACAACCACCGCCGCCATCCTACCAAGCGGCGATGGCTGCTCAACTTCCGTCTTACCCCGAAGCGATCCACGTTGTTAATGTAAACGAGAACGTGATTGAATTCCCAGCGCATACTATTCACCGAGTTGAACAATCAACACCTGTCGTTACCGTCACAACGATCCAATCTGAGCCTACTTTACCCACGCCCGAAGATGAAAATGTACCTAATGCCGCCGCCATTTCAGTTGCAGTGGTGCCAACTGGGACTACAACAGTCGCGCCAACCGTTGTGGTCGTCACGCAGGACGAGACGACTGAACAGGAAACTGTAAGTGAGGCCAAAAAGGAATCCGATTAAAAAATATACGCTACTGGGCGTTGTAAACGAATATTGTGAGAGTTTAAAAATTGATATAACGAATGGAAAATGATTGGATTTTAAAAAAAAAGTTAGCATTACCATTAGTAACGACATAATTATTTTTAATCTTGTAAAAAATCAGGTGATTTGATTTATGTTTATAATTTTACGATTTATTTTCAGTACAGTTATTATTTTTGTTGCATAAGGCTTGATTAATATTCTATGATTTTTTTTTGTTTATGCTTATTGTAACGCACATTCATTTTTCGGTGAACAGTTGATGGAAAAACGTTAGGAAACGCAAGAAGTTGATGAGACAGGAAGAAAACACGTTGTCCGCACTTCCTAGTTGTATATATTGGGATATTTTAGGTTCTCTCTATTTATTTAAGCGATTGTTAATAATATTAGGGCAGATATTTACTATTTACTACATTACCTTATTACAATCTACTGTTTTAAAGTTAAAATCGTAGAAGTCTTGCATTTCATGCAGCAATGTCAATGTCACTTTTATTATGTGATACAAGACTTTTATGGCTAAAGTTTATTTTTCTAATTGCATTTTAATAAGTAACAACTAATCTAGCGCATACATATACACTGAACACAAATTACACGATAAATGCGCTTGCACTGGAACTCCAAGCGTGAATAATAAACAGAGAAAGTTGACAAGACGTGATAAGCGAAGAAAATGTGAGAATTCACGGTTTAATCGATGTTTATTATTAGACACTAGCGTAACCTAACTAACAAACTAAAAAACAGAATGGCGTATCACATCGGCCAAAAAATTAAATTTAAATCAACCACAAATATAATGCTTATATGAATGGGAATCGTCGTGTACTCGTACTCACATTCACAGTCGCATTCCTCGTTGTTTCTTGTAAACGTAGGTGAAATTAATAATATCATTAACAAGGTTAACAAATTGTAACACTGTCATCAACATTCCATCCTTACCGTATTGCGATAACGTCTCGGAGTCGTTTATTCTTGCGCTTAAAAACAATTGAACGTGTTGAGTTTGCGTCGTCCATTAAATAAATAACGATTTTATGCTTCAGTCCGTAATACAATGAGTATCAAACTATGAAAGTTGTGGGAGAAAATTTTATCTAGCGCAATGTTAACAATAAACAAATAGATTTACGCCCCCCCACGTGCGCGGTAGTAATACTTTCAATTGATTTGTTTCCGGCGATGTGTATTTTTATTTAACGCGACGTACTTAAGCATTCATCTTTAGCAGATGGCGCTCGCTTTGTTCATTTGCGATTGACGAATAATCCAAACAAATGAACGATGGGAATAAATAGTGAAATAAATAAATACAGGTTTACGTGAAATGAATACAAAACAAGAGAATGAGAGTGGATAGTAATATTGTTGATATGCCTATTGTTGAATGTAGACTTGTGAGATTTTATTGAAATTTGTTGATCGCTTTAAAAGGCGACGCGCCATGAAAACCCAAAAATCATACTAGTTAACAACTTTTCAAGAGTTTATCCCATTGTCACTGTCAGCAACAAATCGAAGAATTTGCTCGTAATTAGAGGTCATTAAGTAGGCTGTACTTAATTGCTATAATGAACACATTATCTGATCACAATTAATATCAGAAATCGAAGAATACAAATTGTGATTAATCTGCATGGGATTGCAATTGACAACTGATAGTTGTATTCCACAAAACATCTACATCAAAGCTCGGAACTTATAAATTGGTGAACAGTCCGGTGGAATATAAAGATGCATGATATTAATAATTCCACATTATTACTTATTCGATATATTACATACATGCATAATTAAATAATCTCTGAATGTATTATTATAATACGATGGAAAACAATATCTTTATTATTAGTGATTACAATTAAACAATAAATATCTGTTATAACACTAACATTGGTTTGTTTCTTTATTTATTGTTACCCCTTCCTTTATACATTACTGTCTGGACGGATTATAACGACAGCTAATGTTTATTATAATAAATTTAATAGACTACACTGGTCAACATTGATTTTTCGAGTCGCTGAGGCCACTCTAGAAACATTAAAAAAAAGCTTTTTTAAATATTTTTTTCAGAAATACAAAAAATAGAGTGGCCCAATCTTTTAAATAATTCTGGAATCAAGTAACCAATGAGTGCGATCTTAGCAAATTATCTTACGTTAAATATTTAAAATTTACTTTATATCAACATTCATTTCCAAGAATACAATTACTAATTAAATATTTTGTGTTCCTGTGCCAATAAAAAACAAGTGCCATTTATTTTGGTAATGCCTGCGCACAAATCACGATTAATTGGAAGATCAAATTTCATTAACACCAACAACACTAACATCACACTCATTAATTACAGCTCAATATGTCCAGTATCAATGTCAATCATATGTAATATATATCTTTTCATAAATATCGTTCGTGCAAAAATAGCAGCAAGGTGATACCCCGATTTCTATATTACAATAACAATTATCTACGCTATTTATTTCGTTATTTATTAATTTGTTATGCACGCAGCTAATTATTGTGTTGTATCGTCGATTATACTTATTATCGAATACCTAACAAAAATAAATGACCCGCTTACGAAAATGTTTGCTATTGTTTAATATCCTCGTAAGTAGTTGTTTCCTTACAAATGTTTCAAGATCGAATGGATTCTGACGGACAGTCGTTGCTCAAAGTCATAATCCTTGTAACTCTGGACTTGTTGTAGGCACTGTTTTCCTTCTTGTTTCGTCTATTTGTGAATAGATGTTATGCAATGTTTGATATCTAGTTAAACAGTTCACTTACCGCTGGGTCACGAATTAAAAGATAACCCAATTCGTATAAGGCAAAAGCAGAGATGTAAGCGTCGTCTGCTTGATACGACGTGTACTTGCGGGCATCCAAACAGGCACGGAACTCTCTAATCCCACTGGTGAACTCTCTCTGGATACAGTAACAGCTCCCTAAGATTAGTTGTGACAGACCGACGAAAGGTTCGTTGGCCGGGTTGTTCTGTACCTCTGAGCAGTCTGGAAATCATAAATTAAGCCACAAAGGTCAAGTTATCACGTTATTGATTAAGTTGAAGAAAGTTGGATGGATTCCAATTTACCGCTAATGATTTGGTTAATGTTTGTTGGGTTGCAACATGGCAGAGAGTTCCAGAGGTAAAGCAATTCAAAGGTGAACATTTTCCAATACAGCTGGGTTCGTTCCAACATGCCTTCTTCAGTTGATGGGCATATTTTAAATCTTCTTCCTAGAAAGTCGTCTAGCTGGGAACCTTTTAAGCTGCCGTGAAATATAGCCATAATCTCGGATAGATTACCAAGTTCTGATAGAGATAACTCTGCTCCAGCTGTAATGGTAGCCAAGTAAGAATAAAAACTCCTGGACCATCTGCTCTGATTGCGCAGGTACAGGAATGTTTGCATTGCTCGGCTATACTCTAACTCTATCAGATAACACCAGCCTACTTCATGTTGTGATAAGAGTTTGATCTCCCGATGGTTGGTTTTCTGTATTGATAATGTAAACGAGTTGATTGCTGATGGTATTTCACACTGTGAATTAATAAGGTTACTTCCGATCGTACTAATTCCTAACTAAGATAAAATACCTTCAAACGGTCAACACGTCCTTTAAAAAATAAAAATACAGACGATTCAGAATAATCAACCATTGCTTTGTCAATCAATTTGGAAGCAACTTCAACTCCAGCTTGTACGTTGTTACCGTCCAAAGCAAAAAATGGCCGGACTATTGTGTGGTACCAAAGCAACGCCAGCCTGAAACAATTTAAAGTCTAATATGTTGGTGTTGTTTCATTAAGAGACAGAAATACGTTGCCATTGGTGCGCGCATATCTTCCCCACACCTGGAGTACATCAAGTTTTTTAGTCCTAAAGTCCTGTTTCCTTGAAAGCCTAGAAAATTGGTCAGGCGTAGAATAGAAGGCGGCAACAGGGACATTCCCAGCTGCATCATGCCATAACCAAACGACACCCCGCACATCAAGCGCGTGATTGTATCCTTGTCGATGTTTACAGACTTTCTAGAAAAAGCAGTTCCTGTTAGTGTTTTCTGAGCAAATATGAGCTTCCTCGCAGAAGCGCTTACACTCCTAGATAGTTGAATGGGTTGAGTGTGCTAGAAATGTATTGGAAGTTGCTGTTGATTGTCGCAAAGCTCATTTGTGTGTATTTGCTGAGCGCGCTTTGCATCGACTGCGACTTCTTCAACGTCGCGATGGCGCCGGCAGCGTCCGCGTCCGCAAGAGACTCGCAAGTCGAGGAGGCGGACGGTTGGGCATGATGGTTGTCAGTAAATGTGGTGGTTTTAGATTTTGGTATATACCCGTTGCGAATCACAGGAGCTTTAGCTACATCGGAAGATGTAGATGATCCTTCTATAACTGTAGAACTACTTTGATGTAGAAATTCGTTTTTGTCTAGAAGCTCCATATCAGAGTATATCTCAACTGGAATGCTTTCAAGTCCAGCATATAGACCAGATGAGGTGCTTGTTTCTGGAACTTCTACCGTACTACCCACAACATCAGCTGGGATTGTAGAACATGGCAGATCGTCTTTCATACTATCCTCGTCGGGTAACTCTCCAACGATTTCTTTGTACAGCTCCAAAATTTCGTTGTATGTTTGCATATAGTGTTTCCAAGATTTTCGGAGAATCCACGCTCCTTTGAAATATCCCGAAATGTCCTGCTGTAGAAAAGTTAAAGTGGCGAGATACAGCTGACAGTCGGCTTTAATAATTTGAGATTCCAGATGGTCCGCGTATGAATATTTATCCGCATCTTTGTTGTGTTTCCCCAACCGAAACCACCCCGCACTACTAGTACATCGTTTCTCGGTTTCTTTCAAAACCTGATTAGCTGTGGCCAGTTTTTCATCCTCGAATGTCATGAGAGCATCCTACAACCAGTGTTACGCACCCATCAACCCTTTATTTCCCATAATATGTTTACCCACTTACCATAAACACAGATATCGAATATCCAGCATACATAACAATGCTTTCCGGATATTTCTTAAAAATAGCTTCGGCCTCGTCCTGTCTATTATTCAGCAAGAGGTAGACCCCGTGCTTCGCCAGCTTCCAATGGGGTTCAGTTTCCTCGACGTGTGTGGCACTCATTTTAAATGATTTGCGAATTTTGATGTTAGATGGCCAGAAATTATATCAACACGGAATGAGCAACAACCGCATAATTTTGTTGGTGTACCACTTAAGGACCACTCGTACTACGCGGGGAACTCAAATTATTAAACGAGGTGTATTAAATTCATTTGGAATTTGGAATTTGAGATGGACGGCGACTCATGTAGAATCCGTGAATGGCAATTAGTCACTTGACTAAACAATCAAATACAAACGTGACGTGAACATGATCAGTTGTGTAGCAACAACTGATGGATGGAAACGACAGCGCCACACTGTGGGGGTGGCAAAGTATTTCGGTCGCTTTCACCCCAATCTCTTGTGTTCATTGTGGTAGTTTGCGCTTTCTATCGATCGCGCACGAGTGCGCTAGCCTTGGCGCGCACTTCCGTATCCTTTTAGGCGCGTTCTATAAATATCACGCATTCATTAGTACAAAAGTCAAGACAATTTTACATTAGCGAGATTGCGCGAAGTGTCATCAACTAATTGCATCAAACGATGTTGATAGTCATTATGCTACAATCAATTTTTTTCTAATAATCCTTTGATCATCATCAAGCTATATTTGATTAGTCAACACTGTCAACAAATAACTCTATAAATTTCGGCTATCATTATTCCATAATAATTAGAATTTGATAAAATTTACGACACCACCATAATGAATAAAAGCTCACAACCTGTAACTCCTGAACTTCTTTTTGCTAGAAACCGTCACTACAATCATTACTATGGCTTTCATTCAACTTTCCAATTGTTTTAGTCAACCAAAGTATCTCATAAGACTTCTTGCGCTCATAATCTGCATGTGCACCGCTGTATATCAGGTTACTAGTTTAAATTACCTAAAAAATTAAATATATAATATTTCAATTTGCAGTTATCAGGATGCATCAACAAAATAATCCATCCACCGACAACCACACACAATTCTTTTAAACTGAACAAAACTTTAAATTATCCGGCTTTAACAATCTGTAGAAATCCTGGATATAAAATCGAAATGTTTCATGTAAAAATAATACCAGTAAACGTCAAAAACGTCAAATTTATTTATTTTTATTCTTCTATTTATGTTTAAAACAGAAATTTGGCCTTGGTGATGTCACGGATCCTTCTATCACATCATTCTGGAAGGAGTTCAACTTTAAAAACTTTACACTTGATGATTTTTTCAAAGAAACCACATATTCCCAAAACGAAGTAGTACCTTTACACGGTTTCGATGGCAAATTGGATGCTTTAGAAATTCAAGAAATAACAAAACTGACTTACGGTAAATGTTTTAAGTTCACACCAAAGTTTTTGTCGACCAGTTGGAATGACCGTAGCGGTTATTCGTTTTATATGATGACGCAAACTAGGAAAGTAAATCAAAATCCTGCTCCTGCTGCAAGAAAAGGACCTATTCATTTACCACCTTCAAGTCCACAAGTAGGTCTTGATTTATTGTTCCGAGAAGCCAGTAAGTTCGGTTTTCATGTGTTTATTCATGAACCCAAAGAAATGATTGCTGGTAAGCTAATTCATCCATTTACTTGTTTTAATAATGAAAATAAAAAATTGTGATAGATGATGGTGACCAAAGCGATAGTTTTATGGAATACGTTTATGTTGAAAGTGAGCAACAATTGGAATATATCCTAAGTGTTACTGAGTATAAAAATTTACCAAGTGCTGATAATGATTGCAGAAATGATTACAACTATAGCAAATCAAAAGTAATTTGTTTATCGAAAAGTTTTCTTGTCCAAATGCAATGCCATAATTTATTATTGTTGTTCTAGTGTGAAGAATTGTGTTTAGCTGATGTGGTTACCAAAATAATAAGATGTAGTACACCCTGGTTGAAAAGCAATCAATATCCACCTTGTTCTACATATGAACAAACTCGGGATCTTATCAAACTGTATAATGCTTACAGGTAACTACTTATAAGCACTTAAATTCTATATTGTGTTTAATTTATTTAATTACATAGTAAAGCAGACAATGCAAATTGTAACTGTCCACGTTCCTGCAATATCACCATCTATATGCCCCATGTTGCTCAACAAAAGCGGTTGGAATATGGCGATCAGTGTGCTATTGGTTTGTACTACGTCACTAACTTAGTGACAGTTACAGAAGAAGTGGCGATTTATGATTGGTCGCTGTTTCTGTCTGATTTAGGAGGATCTCTTGGGTTTTTGTTAGGGTTGTCAGTTCTTGGACTTATCAGCATGGTTGAAACTATTGCAAAGATGTGTTTTTCTTTTAAGATTTCTAAGAAGGAACCTAAGGTAGCTTCTAAAAATTTTGAACAAAATAACGAGCATAAAGAAAAGACTTTCGGAGAAAAGCCAGAGAAGGTGGGAATTTATGATAGTGATAATGCTTTAGTCATTTGGAAGGAGAAGACTTATTTTAGCATCAATGATTTATATTTCTAATTAATGGTAGATAAACTAATTAAAGTAATTATATGTTTGCGGCTTTTTTATCTGAATAAAAATACAATATTTTTGGGTGCGATAATTGCGAAAGTTTTCCATTCAATAAAACAATAATATTTTTGTTACAAAAAGTGTTATATTAAATTACTACAAAAATTTTATACACTTTATGCATTTTTGTATTATTCTACCACTATTCCAATCCAAACAGTTAATTTTGTTCGCAAATCTATCAAAGATTAACTTTGTTTCAGTTTTAGGTATGAAGAAATAATGAAAAATAAAATGTAACAAATTAATAATGGTTAAGTCCTACTTAGAGTTGAGTCTCTGCTTATATATTTAAGCAGGTACATACTCAGTGGTTATTTTTCCTTACGAATATTTTCAATTTTTGATTTCGAAGCCAAACCACCATCTGGATCTCCTGCTGCTGCAGAATCGCGAATATTCGCAGTTGGGGGTTGATCGGAAAGTGATGAAGAGGTTGCTTCATTTTCGGCCTGTGTAAAAATCTAAGTTGAAGGAAATTTTTATTTTATTTCTGCTTACTCTGATCTGACATACCTGAGTGGGTCTGCTGCACACCAACGATATCAGCAGTTTTCGCATAACGCACAGCAGCACAATTGTAAATGCTAATAGAAATTGACTCAGAAGACTCATTATAACTAGTACCAGGTTCCACAAGAACATCCACTGGAGTGATATCAGAAAGCGGATAATTATTAGCGAAGGTTGAAGGTTTGAATAGAACGGCGAACTTGATGCAACTACTGAAATGTTGCCGAATCTTCAGATAACTACAGATAGGCCGCGTCCTGTTTTAATAAAAGATATTTGTGTACTGATGGTTCAGTTAGACTGTCAACTGATAATTGTTGTCACATTGAAATTGCAGGAAAACAAAGGAAGTCTCGGTTGTCAGGCAACTACCTCTCAATTGTTTCCTTGTTTTACATGAACGCTGCAGAAACTTTAAAAAATACTGAGCTAAAAACGACTGGTTGCATAAGGATTTTACACATTTTATTAGTTTCATACTGAAATTATTAAATTCCTTTTTTGTATTTGGTATCTGTAACATTAAATATACTTATTTTACGATGTTCTGTACGGAGCCGAATGGCTTAATGGATAAGGAGGTCGCTTCTCACCCGGACGACACGGGTTCGATACTCAGCGGCTGTGGCCTTTTTAGAAGGAAAAAAGTCTAGAATATAATTCAGAAATAAATGTCAAGTACGTACGCGCAATGTGTATATGAAATAGTATACAGTTCAAAGGAAACAATAAAATACAAGTTAAAAGTGAATGTACAGCAAAGAATAGGGAAGTACCAAGTACAAATGGAGAATGAAATACGACGAACCAGAGGAATCATTCTTTTAAATTTTTCAGGAAAAATTTTGACAGGGTCCCCCTTAAGATTGTAGAGGAGGCGAGGTGCACGGCCTCCCGGGCCAACCACCTTAAGCAGACTACGGTCTTTCCACCAGGTTTCGTTGCCATCAACCCCATATTGTGGTAGGGACAAAGTATTTTTAATGGTGGAATACATTGCAGGAACGTATTATAATTTACATTTTTAAATTTTAATTTTTAAGTTCGGGCACTTGGACTTAGAATAATTTTGAATTCAATTTAACATTGAACTAACTTGTCATTTTATTTAAATAAAAAAAGCAACCTGCAACGAGATGCGAACCGCAGACCTCTGGTTTATTAAGCGGCTCCTTGACCACTCTGCCATTTAATGTCCCGGTAGAGAAGTACAAAATTCCGTACATAAATGTTGTTTGAAACAAAATCTAATGTATTAACAGCCAATAAACAGTAATGACAGCTCATTAAAATGACGAATTCATGCATGAGTTTTTTGTTCTGTTCCATTCAAAAATGAACTATTATCAAGCAAATTCAATCTAGTGTTCATGACAAATTGATGTTTAAGCAAAATTTTGTAATGCCGATTACACATGCAATAACAAACATTAAAACTAACGTCAAGGACAATTACAAAACAACAGGTACAAATAACTTACGAAACACTACCGTAAAAACGCTACTAATAGAAACATGTTTAATTTATTATTATCAACAAAAGCCTCCGAATTCGATTGCCGTTTCTACATGAATATCTCAACTCAATATTTCCACGGATGTTAATGCCATGAAATAACTTAAAATAATTCAAAAACTCAATATTCCAACATTGGACAGCTAAACTCAAACAAACCAAAAATAGATATCCCGCTGATTGTACTTACCGTATTTTTACAAATTATACCCAAGAAAATTTAGATTATTTTTCATTCGTTTTGTTACAAGGACGACATTATTCGAATATCGCAAACGCGGCGTTGGCGTTACTTATCACGATAACTTATCACACACGCGGTGTGCGCGCTTGATACTTCAAATCGTCTTATATTACAGTTATAGTACATTTGCACCTAAAGTTACGTATTACTACATTTACGTATTCGGTATTTTGAGTCAAAAAATATTCGATTTATGGATACACGCGCATTGTACGTTTTGAATTATGCAGGGAGATTTAAATTTGGTCGTAAGTCTCCGCTGTCGTGACCAATCTGGTACTGCAGCCGCTCATGAGGAAAATAACACCATCCTAAGAATTTTAAATTTTGATTAAAATTTGTTTGTTTGTGAACACAATTGTTACTTGCCTTAACAAGACCAGGCAAATTCGTCCAAAATTCGACGTTAGGAATTAACTCACGACCTCGGGCGCCCCTAACAAAGAAAGCCAACAGGGCCCCGCCAATAAAGTACACCAGGAGGAAAGTGAAGAACATGATGAGTAGTTTTGTTCCAGTACTGAGTACGTGCGCTGGTAGCGAACGACATGCATGTTGAGAGTATAAAAGTAATTTCTGTAAATAAGTTTAAAACAAATATTTTATTACTCATAATTTTTGTCTGTGTAAGTATAAACATTGTCTGCTTTTTTTGATTACTTACATATTGCTTGCCATCCTTGCTGACGTCGTGAAAGTCGATGTTGTTCTCGTCTAACTCCGGCGTACATATCAAACGCACTGTTGTTATCCTACCAGTATTATCATAGGTTAATGTGTGAATGTTATGATCATCTATTGAGAATTTTCCAGATGTTGATTTTCCTAAAGTTTCAAATGTTCTTTCACCAGAATCGAAAACGCAGATCTGTTGGAAATCAATTTGAATGCAATCATCACATCGAAAATAATGGCGATTATTTTAATTCTTACCGACGCTGGCAGTCTACAATGATCATCATTTATATCCGTAATTTCCACTTGAAATGGAACATCCACACATCCATGGTAGTAAATCGTGGTGTTATCCTTGGTGTCGTACAGATATTTTTTGCCATCGTTATTGTCATTTTGGAACATATTCCCTAGGTTGATGCTAGTTCCATCGGAGAATTCGCACTCACAACCGGATTTCTGTTCGCATGATTCGATAGCTGCAGTAGTAAGAAATAAAGCGAACAACGGTAGCAGCAACAAGTTCCATTTCGTCCGTGTGTCCATTATATTAGCTGCAATAGCTGCCGATTCCGTGTACCACTGGTACCACTGTAGCTATGTGTGCATGCTCGCCTACTAGCTTGCACCACGACTGACGAAGGTATCAAAACAAAACGTCGAGTAACTTCAGGCAACTTCAAGGCGACCAAAGCGGTGGTGTATGGCTGCGTTTTGCGCTGCTAAGCTCTGCTACTTGCCAGCTACGCCGCCCAACACGACCAATGCGTTGTGTTAGCCTGACCACTACTCTCTTGGAGGTTTTTGTTAAAACACATGAGTCACGATAATAATTGTAGATTATAGCCATAGCCACTATGTAACGGTAACGCAATCAGCTGAATTTGAAGTTTCTAAGCTGACATGTTTTTATTTGAATCATTTTCTAACAAAAACAGTACCTACAGCGACATCTGTCTGTGCACATTTTACCTACCAAGTTATCAGCGTTTAAGTTGCAATATTTGAACCCTAGATGCATGCTTTAAAACTAAAAAAAGATGTATTGGTTTAAATTGTTTAATAGTTGATAAAAAATAAAAAAACTAATTAATTAAAGTAAATCATTTTTAAAAACTAAACAATATCTACGACAGCGACATCTGTCACAATTTACTGTTTACTATTTTTAGTGAATTTCCAAACCAAAATTTAGCGTAGTGTGGTGTAGAGGACTGCAAGATGGCACTAGGAGCTTCATTGAAAGAATAAATTTCCATGTTACAAAAGAATTATTGGAACTGATTAAAATAAAAGTTATTTTTATTTACGTAACTAACGTTTTTGCTTAACTACTTTAAACCAGTTTCATATATACATAGTCACGCTAGTAAGATAACCTTGTTGATGTTATTTTAATTAACGTTTCAATGTTTTATATTTAATTTAAAGTTTCTACTAAGTTGAAACTTTTTCACAGAATAATTAACAATTTGTTAAGTCCATTAACTGAAAATTATAATATTGTTGTTTTTGGTAATTTAATATTGATTGTAATAAATAAACAATTAGTTAGTTTTAATTGAAAACCAAAAAAATTAATGTTCATTTTCAAACATTTATTTTCTTTTTTTGCTTTTTGAATTAATTTGTTTTTTTTATTTACCTACTCAACTCAAAACTGACTCTATCCTTATTCTCTTTGATCCAGAGCTTCATTTCTTCTTGTTTTTTATTTGCTTCGTTTGTTTGCAAAGATCTTTTCTTAATAAAATTATTCTAAAAAGTTTTAAAACAAATATTTACTTTGTATCTGGTTATACACGCGATATAAGAGCAATATCTTTTACATCTTTATAATTCTTTATAATTGGTGCTTTTCCTTAAAAAATCAAAATATTTTTTTACGCGCAGAAAATCTTCTAGAACCAGATGCTTGCTTGCACTTGTATAACTGCTGTTTGTTCAGGATGTTTAGTAATTAGAGCTATTTATCACCAATTACGACTATTTATTCTTGATTCCAATTACTGAATATAATCAGAAGTACTAAAAAATCTCTAACAAGTTGATCACAACAAAAACATCTGCAAACGCACTGATTAATTAGTGTTTTTAGAGTAAAAATGTGTATGCAGGTAGAATAATTATTTAATTATTCCAACAACATTTTAAGCTGAACAATTCTACATTCCTCTGTTTGTATTGTTATTATTTAATCTTTTCACTCTTGCAAGCTGCTATCATTGTGTAGCACGCCGCACAATAAAAACAAGGATATCGTGTTGTAAAACATAATCATCACTAAATATTTAATTCCAGACATCTCGCGCTTTCTAGTAAGAATGATACGATGTGCCCTTCTTTGTAATGTTGAAAAAGCGCGTTACTTTTTTATGTTTTATGTTTACAAAAGTCGTAAAGGCGCGAGTGTGGCGATGGCGAGCAACTCGGGCGCGTTAAAAAGGGTGAAAATATTAATGGAATTGTAATGGAGCGGCGCTTAAAGATCTAAAGTGGATACAAGAACCAAACAATTCCTGTCTGTACAAAACAAGGTTTGCATTAAAATCAATAAATTTTTTATTGAATTTTTTTATAAAAAATAAATACTGTAAAGTGTTGCTGTATTACAATGATGATGGTAACAATTGTAGTGGTAATGCGAAGGTTTCTAAGGAAATTGCAATATTCACTTGTGTTAATTATGCAATAAAATTAAACGCGCCGTGGTTTGGTCTGGAGGGCATATTATCGAGGAGGACTACAAAGTGGAAACGATCGCGGGAGGAAAGCGGTTTTGTTCCTGTGCTCCAAGTGAGAGCAAAATGAACGAATTGTTGTGAGCTTATTTTCAATGTCTAATGTTTAATATTAGAGTAGAGTTTGAACAGCAGGAACAGTTAAGAAGATTTAAAATGTTGATTTGGTGTGATTCTTTGCGACAAAACAAGTTTGAAAGAGTTTGAAAGAAATTTATTGCAAAATCGACGAATTTAAAACGATTTAAAAAAATTCTGTCATTGCAGAGTCTTGAAGTATTTGCATGCTTTTAGATTTTTACTTCTTCACACGTTGAACGCTCCGCGAGCGTCGAAAACCGAAGCCATCGCGCCGCAAAAGCGCGCCTTTGATCGGGGACTGTAATTTGAATATTAGATTCTCCGTCTGCGAGCATAACTAATCGTCAGAATAAAACCGACGGCAGAAGCGTCGGCGTCGCGTCTTTGGCGTCTTTTACGTCTTCGCCTGCTCGCGCGGCTTTTCACGTCCTTGCGCGCGCGCAACGGTCTTACTCTTTGAAATATACACGCCGCAGCCAAATCCCCAGGATTATATTTTAGAAAAATAGGATGCCGCATAAATTATTTACAAGTCCGCTTCTTTCGGCGCGCGGGCGGTATGGTCCCCCGTGTATTTCCCTATAAACTTCCTTTGCGCGCCTGTGCCTCTACCGCCCCCGCACATATTCCACACAACTGGAATTCTAGTGGCTCTAGTGGCGCGCACACAACGTAAAAAATTCTCTGCGCATAGAAAAATCCTATGATAAGCCTCCTCCAATGCCGTCGCTGCCTGTACCGCCGCCGGCGAAGACGTGTATGCGACACGCGAATTTTTAATAGAATATTTAAATTTTGCGTGGGCGGTTGATGCGGGCACTCTAGATAAATACATTTAACACATCGCGACATGGAAATAATTGAAGATGCGTTATCGTCATAGCAGGTTTTTCGCTTGTACATATTTTGTGTACAAAAGCCGTGTCAGATGGAGCATTTTTTGTTAAGGTTACTGTATGTTGAATCTATACGGTGACTCCTGCTTATTTCTGCTAGTATTCTACTTTATACTGCGAAAACGCGAAATGAGCAAAAAGCTTTAAAACTTCTTTTCTCTGCAAAAGAAGTCTGCTTCACGGCTGCCTCCGAAGGTTTTAATATGAAAAAGTAAACATTATGCTAGGACAGAGAAGGGCGAATATTAATTTCGCTGGAATTATTGCGGATTAAATAAAAGTCCCGTATATACTGCACCCCACACAGCAAAAGAATGATTTTCGTTCGTCAAAAATACCAAACATTAAAAAAAATCAGACCCAGTTTAAACATTGCAAATGAAACTTCTATGCTTTTCACAGGCTCAGTAACCTGAGAATTTCATTGATCATTTTCCTAAGTCCTTAACTTTAATGCGTCAGTAGTTAAATACATTTTAACTGCAAATAGTTGAAATTCTATTTAGTTAGTTCTTCAATCTAAACTTAGATTCGGGCTTGGCCTGTTATTTTCTTTCTCTTGGTTCCATGTCGGTTCAGTTGTTCAGCGCTGTTGAATTTCACTTTGTTGCGCCCTGCGCCCTGCGCCAGAGCGTAGATCACTCCCATTGTCCCCGCCGAGGTTATCTACAATCTATCGGGTTATCAGTAGATAGATCTCCGGCGGAAGAAAGCGCGGAAAACGCTCACACAGACCGCGATTGACGCAGGCTAGCAACATCTGTGTCGGAACCAGGAACAGTGTACTACACTAATTTTTCAAGTTGTTATTAAAATTTTAACGTAAAAGCAAATAAATTTGAACCACCAAGGAAAATATCTTTAGAAACTTTGAAATTTAATGCTTGTTGATCAGAAAACTGTCAACAATTAGTACTTACAATTGCTTCAGTTTCTAGTTTTAGGGCTAGTCTTCTACATCCAATACTTCTGCAGCTGTTTTTACAACCTCCCACCTCTTTTTGCTTCATTTCAAGTAGCAAGTTGCAGTGAGTTGTGCTTTGGTGTTTCGAATGCCAAGAGACCAAAGTCCAGAGTTCCAGAACCCGCACTAAAACTTTTTAAAGTCACTAAATACAAACGACCAGCGTCCATCCGGCTCCTGCGCCTTAATGGACGCTATAGAAGCACACGGAGCAGAGCGCACTTGCGGGCGGCGGGTAGATAAGTAATTTTACGGTTTGGAGGACATCGCGCCGCATCGCCGTCATCGACGATCAGAACTATCGGTCGATTGTTCACTGCACGTTCTAGCTCTTCCTTCTCGTTTCAAATTCGATCGTGTTGGTTGGCTCATGGTCTTGGTTTTCCCTCTTTCATGCTCTTCTTCGCTTTGTTTTGTTTCGTTGGTTCGCAAAATCGCCAACTGGTAGAATCGCTTCCCATCATGTCCGGATTCCAATTAGTTGTTATCACTTCGACTACACACATTCGCCGATTAAGATCACGATCGATTACGATGACGGATGACGGTGTACTGATGGCAACTTGTCATTCTAACTGATTGTTAGTTATAGATTATTGTTATAGAATATCTTAGTGG
The DNA here is from genome assembly GCA_030264155.1 of Atheta pasadenae. Classification (NCBI taxonomy): domain Eukaryota; kingdom Metazoa; phylum Arthropoda; class Insecta; order Coleoptera; family Staphylinidae; genus Atheta; species Atheta pasadenae. Next base: position 18,961 of record JARJDS010045239.1, read on the forward strand.
ATGTGTTTTTTTTAATTATTATGTTTATAAAATATTATAAAAACTTTATATAGAATTACATAATTGAATTTATTAATTGAAATTTTATTTTATTTGCTTTTTTATTTTAATTAGCCAGTAACAAGCCAGTAACTATCATGCAATTGTTTAATTTACCACTGAAAATAATATTTGCCAGAGCATTCAATAATAAAATGCAATCGCTCGAGTTCTGTTTGTTTTTTGTTGGTTTTATTTATGATAACAACATAAAGTGTAAAGTTTTGTTTGTTCAATTTTATGTTTTTGTATTTTTATGCTTTTATATTTAAAAGTATATGTGTGAAGTGTAAAAAACTATAGTAAAACATATTATTATTCATGCGCCTTGCACGAAAATAGCGACAACGCATTGGAACGCGGCGACAAGTTTAATCAAAGATGCTGCGGCTGTAGGTTGAGACGGTGGCTCGTGCATTCCGCTCATGCCCGAATATTTTCGTCGTCTCGAAAATCCCATCCAGTTTATTATCCAATACACATAATTGCACATAACTACGGCACACGACCAGATGAATAAAGTAGCAAGAGCAGCAAGAAAAGGTGTTTTCCGTCACGCAAGGCGGGGGCAAACTTCCATATTTCCCGCTTTCCGCTCGCTGGCCAGCGGATCGCACCGTAGCGATAAAAATAAAAGTGACCCGACGTGTTTTTCGTTCGTCCGTTGATCTACTTACGCTCGAATGTATACGAACCGAAAATCCCACATCCAGCATCTCCAAGCATCCAACACCCAGCGCAAAACATCAAGCGGCGTCGTGAGTTGTGAGTGGCGCGCGCGGGTTTGGGTTATGGTCGCGTCCGTGTTGCCCCGGCGCTTCCACCAGCGTCGGTAGCGCAACGAGCGCAAGTACATCGAGCGTCAACGTCGAAAACGCCGACGATAAATCAGGTGATTACAGGAAAACCCAATTCATCTTATCGCCCAGTTTTCGCTCGTTCTCGGTGTCCGCCCTCACCGCCTCCATCGGCCGTGTTGTACTCGCACGAGTACAAGTACACCGAAGTCGTTCTCGATTCCTTCATCTACATTCACGACCTGATTTCAAGCACCTCGCATGAGAGTATATGAGCATGTGAGCATTGCGCATACAATGTGTCCTTCGTTTTATGACTTTGTGGACTTTCTAATTCAAACACTTGACGCAGTGGTATGAAAACACCATTAAAGCGACAAAAAGTTTTATTTGTTTATTTTTACAGTCGTTTTTTCATGCATTTTGTAAAAAAAATATTCCAACCGATGTGTTTTATTGTCTTAAGGTTGTGTGTATTGACATATGAACAATGCGCACCTAAAGTCTAAAGAAAGACATTTTTAGAAGCGTAGGAGCCATACAAGAGGAGAGAACGTGAATAATGAAAAACGCTAGGTGCAGGTTTTCCAAATCGCATCCTGGCGGACTGGACGTGCAATGGACGAAGTATAAAAACTCAAGCACATGGCGCGCTGCCTTAAGAAGATGACGAAAGTATCGGTTGCACTGGTACTTCTTCTGGTAGGACCTAGGTGTTGTGCCGCGGGGGTGGCGGCGCGACTCAGCGCTATGTAGCTTGCGTGTAGCGTCATAACTCCGGGATGTGCGCAGCAAGAGTGGGTCATGTATAATACATCTATAGGCCAGGTCGCAGCGGTGCTTCGGACCGACCGACCGGAGGCAGCGGAGGCGGCGAGGGCATCACGAGAGCAAAAGAGTCAGCACGTGCCAAAGTGGGGATGCGGCGCCGTGACGCTGGCAAGCGAAATACAACGCATCGACTGTGTGCTAGAAGGAAAGAAAAGACGAGCGGCGGCAAAGGATCGATGAGCGGCGCGCACGCGGGCGGTGTCCCGATGCTTGGCATGCATGTATGTGTGCGGCGCACGCCGTCAGGACACGACATCATCATCGGGTTAGCCGGGGTTGAAGGCGGCCTCCACAGCGGCTCGAGCGCGCGCCAGCGCCAGTACGGTACGCAGCACCACTCTCGGCGGCGGCAGCAGAGGCGCACGACACGTCCCGACGGCACGGCGGCTCGATCGCAATGACGTAACAAGCGCGCACGGCGCACGTTCGCAGGCGCGCTATATTGCTTTTCGCTGGCGATTTTTCGCGTTGGGGGCTTCTTCACGTCGGTGACATTCGTCGATTGCTGATGACAGTTGACCGCTGAGATTGCTGCAGATAAGTGCCGGATGAAAATGCAGTGCTGGACGATTTTCTAAGCGAATACGCGATTGTGCGGTGCGTTATTTTCGGCGGCGCGGAGCGCGCGCGAGGACTCGTGTTAGTGGACATCTGAAGGACAGAACTTAGACTGTTACTCACCGTGTGCTTCAGGACCTACAATCCTGAAAATACACATTCCTTGGAATCTCTACTAAAAATTGGTAAGTTATATTTCAAAACTCGCAATATGTTTTAGAGCGTTATTGCAGTTCAGTTAAAACACTGTGTACATTATCCTTGCACTAAAGGAAGGAAAATAGGTTATGTCACAAACAGTTGAAGTAGGTCGGCAACCCATTTAAGCGCTATTATCGAATACTTATTTTTAACTCGATCAACACATATTTTTAAACATAAAAGTAAATAACCACACAACAAAGTACAAACTCTAATAAAACACAATTTAATTAAAACATAAAATTCACATTTATTTGTTTAAACCAATAAATTAAAATCCATTTAAACGACAACCTAAAAACGTCATATATTTATTGTTAAAATTAAAAATTTGATTCACAAATTATTGTTTTTTTGTCAAGAGGAATTGAGAAAATAACATTTATTAAAAAAAAAAGTTGTTCAAATACGATTGAGTTATTTATCAAGAATGTGTTATTTTACAAATCGTTGTGGTTGTAAGCACGTCTGTCACGTATTTTCTATTTTTCTCTTTATTGAATATCGTAACGCAACGCGTTTTTGTGTGTCATTTTTTTGGCGGCGGCGGCGGCGTCGTGGTGGCTCCGCGCGCACACCTATATCCACTTCAAACGCGGTGACAAACGACAATGGCAAAACAAAAACGTAGCGCAATTTTTTATTGTCGTCATCGCTGGCATTGCTCGCCGTTAAGTTCGTCAAACAGTCGCGCCCTGGAATGATGCATGCAGGGCGGCGGTGACACATTCGCGCATTCGCGAAATTCAAACATTCATTATTTCTGGTGGTCAGTAGCGGTCAGCGAGTGGCGGGCGCGTTGAAGCGTGTCACCATCACCGAACTGTCACCAACTTGACAAACTAGACACCAAGTTGCACAAAGGAGCTTCCACTGGGCGTTTAACAATCTAACAGTATAAACAAATGTTTATATCCACTATGATATTATGACTACGAGCGAAATAAATGTTTTCAGTTAAGATGGTGTCAGTTGCTTGATATGACAAGAAATAGAGACGTTTTTACGAATGTAATAAAAATATGTCTGAGCTTCTCCCGCACTTTCCGAGTGTTTATCGCGTTCGAAAGTGTTGACATCTAGGTATGGAATGCGGATGTGAAACATGAGCATATATGAAAATGGAAGCTGTTAGTTCGTTGCGAATTTGTCAAACGTCGCCATCGTTCGCCAATTTGTCATCTTTAGTATGCCCCGCCGCTGTGGCACGTGACGACCCGCAATTGTGTACCCTCGCAACCCCATAGAGCTGGAAGATGTACCGCACCAAGTCTTGAAACATCCGCATGATAACGCCAATAACATATTTATGCATCTTTTATCATCCAAAGCAATTCAAAACCCATTGAAAGCTATCAAAACTAAAAATAACATGAGTTCGCAAATCACCATCAGTTTGGGCCCCAAAATTGGTTTTAATATTAAATGTAGTAGTAAATGAAGTTGGAAACAAAATTTAAAATTCATTTATCCTCCATCTGGGCTCAGTAGTATCATTATTCATAATATTTAATTAATTGTACCAAAAGTATCGCAAATTTATTTTGTCAATAATTAGACGCGTTGGTGTGCATTTATCCATTATCGGACCCGTTGTGTTATTTACGGGCCGGTGCTCGGCACCTCTACGTCAAATTAATATTCATTATTTACACTCGCGAGTAAGTTCTTTTCTAGTATGAAGTTTAATTAATTTTGTAGCGCGTTGCGTTCAGGCGCCCCGAAACTGCCCGCCGCATTTTGATGTATGGCGGTGCAGCGCGACGCAATCAGCTCTTGCTTAATTGCCTATGCATCGTTCAAAAATGCTACAGATTTAACACGTAATTAGTTTTTTCGGGTCAAAGTTTTATGGAAAATTTTACAAATTATTTTTACAAACTACTGGTAACTTCAAGTTATAATTATGATATTATACTGATGAAAAACTTTTTTTAAAGTTTTTGCGTTTTAATTGTAATAATTAATTTGAATTTGTTTTTAATATTGTTTGCTTTTGTTTTATTGATCACACATTATTCTGGAGTACTGTTTGTGAAGTAACAATTAGTCAACAATTGTAACTATTGTCAATAATGTCAAAACATGTCAAAACATTAGAATACTGTAACTGATTGTAAATTGATTACTAATATTATTAAATAGTTAAATACAACAACCAACGAATAGTTTATTATGCATCAACAGTCAAATTAACTTTGTTTATAATTTGTTTTTATTATTCTTTATTTTATTTTCTTTGAAAAATTACAATTTATTGTAGTAGAAGATTCATCAGCATTCTTTGGACTTTCCAATTTATTTTCTTTGTGTGTTTTTTGTTCTATTGTTTAATTTAACAAAAAAAAAAAACTTGCAACTAAACAGAAAATTCATTCATCAGAAATGTCATTCTACCTTCTAAGTTTAAAGGAATAAAATGCCACTTTACTATGTTGGTGATTGAAATCCGTAAATCCCTAACAAATACCAAGTAAATTCTATACATTTATAGATTTCTTTTGAATCTGCATTGCGAGCAACACAATACCTAATTGTGTTGTGATCAAACGCGTACAAATGTTGCAAATCCTTTTCAAAGGTAAAGAAGTGCAGAATTATTGCAAGAAAATAAATATAGAAGTTGAATTGATGTTTGCATGATAGATAATAATTACATAATTCAATATTTTTTATAGGAACGTTTGCCCAAGATTTTGCTTTGCATTTATTTTAACATTCTGGTGTGCAATTGAAAGTAAACATGAAGATCGAGCTGTCGGTAACGGTCAAGTTGTGCCATGAGCTGAGTCCCAACCCCCTCAACCGAATCTGGTCGTCTAGCTAGCAAACGATACTCGTAGTTGTTCTGTTAGATCCAACAAACGCGGTCGAACAAGAGAAAACAAATGAACAACGAAAGCGCTGGCAGTGGCGATGGCGGTGACGGTGGCGGCGCGTTTGAGAGCGTACGTCACTTAGAACAGGCTGCTTTATGCCAGTAGCATATGCCAAAAGCTTGTCGACGTGTATTTGCCAAGGGTGTGTACCGAAGCTTCCTGCCCTGTATGCTCGATCTATAGAATAAATAGAAATAAACTAAGCGTATACCACCCTCAAAAGCGACAATGCAGAAATGAAAACGTCGACTTGTACGCTTTCAAACACCAAACGCTGACTGGACCGTGTTTTGTGCGAATGTGTTTTTTTTTCTAAAGAAAAATGCGCGTACGAACACGCAGCACTTACCTTTTTCGAATTACGTCAATCGCCGCCCGCGACCACCGCCACGCTCGCCGCAGTTACCTTTTTGGTCGGAACGCAAGTCTCTTTCTCTGCCTCTGCTTGCGCGCCACTCTATTTTATATGTCAGTCACGTATCATAAACTTTCAGGCGCGTTTCGGGCTGTTTCTGTCAATTTCGTAGTTCTTTGTGCGGCGCACAACAACCGCCCCGGACTGGTTTTCGCAATGCGATTCGATTTACAAATAAACCACTTCTTTTTTTGTAACCACGTACCGGCAATACGCGTTCGGCGGAAAAAGTTTACATTTGGAAAAATAACCGTCATTTGCGTGTTTCATAACATAACGCTACCGCTTCCGCTGCGGAGTTGACTCTGCCGCCTCCAAGTACAGATGACGAATGTTCGACGGGTTGTGTGTGGTGTGGTGCTTATTGTGCTTATTGTGCTTGTTGTTGTTAGCTGTTCGTGTTCATCGGCGTGTTTGTTGTTCTTTAAAATGTAGCACACTCGAGCGTTCGCACTTACTTTGCCAAATTAAATCCAACGCGACGCCGCCGCCGAGTTTGAGCGAGTGCATGTCGGGGTGGATGTGTTTGCGCGCGCGTTCTTCTTTCTTTTTCGCATTCCTCTCGCGCGCAAGTATGAAACTTGCTGGTTTTGCCTGGCTTTTTGTTTGTTGCTCATCCGAACACCGAGCGAGACCCGCGCGCAGAACTTGCAGCCGCCGACGCCGCATAATGCGGTCGCGAGCGAAAAGGCGGCGAAGAAGCGGGAAACTTCGCGCGAGCTAAGTACTCGCACTCGTCGTTCGTCGTCGATTGCCTTTTATTGTCGAATTTACGCGCGTCTCCTATTAAGACGTTTATATAGATACAAGATAGTACAAGTACGCCAGTCTGGAGTTATTACATCAACTGGCAATATCATATTCGAAGCGGGTACTACACCGGCGGCAACTGCTTTCTTGTGTGTTTCGTAAATGCACATACAAACTTCCGATCGCGACATTTTCATCACACTACCCGCTATTCTATTTATTCTCTTAATATGATTAACTAATTTTGGCATTACTTTAGATGGAAAAGTTTGGCTTAGCGTTGGATGCCCGAGTATTGAACGTGCACCTATGGCAATATAAAGTTTGGCTTCTTTAGGAGCTTTTGTTTCAATGTCTAATTTCTTTGCGACCGAACGAAGCGTCAATTTCCGACTTGTTTGCTTTCAAACTCGTCCAGGATTCAACAGGAAGCATCGACATCCGCGAGTCTGTTTTATCAGTCAAACAACTTTTGCTTACGAGTTTAACTTCCATTTTAAAGATTTTCCTCCTTTTATAGACGTTGTTAAAGAAATTTACTTTTAAAATTTACTTTCTAGTAATTTTTATATCATTTTACCGGTTCAAGATAATGTAATAATCAAAAAGAACTAAAATAGTCAAAGATGAACAGCTAAAAATGTAATCTAGTTGCTTCTCTGTACGAGTAGAGTTAATTAAAATTAAATGATATTTTAATTATTTGAATGTTCATGCCATCAATCATAAACTTTGATCGGGGAGCAAGAACGTGACGGGATTTAGGAAAAAATGGCATGCAAGACACCAAGACACGCTTTACGCACGCATGGAATTTGAATATCGATTCAGACACCTGAAATCGACAGACTGTGAGCCCTCAGAGCTTAAAGCACAACGAAATCGTCTCGGGCTTGTGCGTAGTAGTCAAAGTTGTAGTCGTAGTCGTGACTCGTGACCCTTCAAAATCTTTATTGGAATGAAGTCTTCGGAGTCTGTGTTTTTGATGTTTTTTTTCAAATATTTTTTCTGCGTCTGAAAAGTTTTGCGTGTACTACCATATCAAATCATTCTAGACAAATACTTATATCAACATCAACATTATTTTCATTCGTTGTAGTTTTACGCCGAATGCTCGAAATTAATTGCCAACAAATTCATAGTTGTAGACAACTTGCTTGCGCATGCACCTGCTCTCGTCGGCGTGAGATGACGGGAAAAGACTCGGATTACTTTCCCTGCAAAGAAGCCCGGCCATAAAACGAAACCCAGGCGAAGGTCTGTACTCTTCTAAATTTTGCAACGGCATTGTTAATGCAAGAAAACTCGACGCGAGCGCGCGCGCGTTTTAATTTGAACTTTTGTTGCGCCAATAAAAACACGGAATATTATTGCAACTGAAATTACTTTCGCGTCTCTCAACATCACATTTTCTAAAAATCGCGTTTGCTTGCTGGCAACTCTACTATTTTGTACTTGGGACTAGTTCGGAGTGGTTTAAAGAACAACAACGGTTACAAAAGAGATAACTCATGCAAAAGTAGAATTTCAATTAGAATTATATTCATTACATGTGTAATGCTACAAATTAAAATCAATTAACTTGTTTCAAAAAAATGGTAAACAAAAAATTGAATAAAATCAAAAAAAACGAAGGGCAAACAATAAACAGTTTGCTTTTAGTTTCGAGTTGACTTTGGTATCGGTGTCAGTGTCGGCTTTGGCGGCGGTTGCATTTATTATCTTGAACGTGTTTCAACGCCGACAACCGCAATGCAAATAGTCTATGTCTACGCCGACATGACCGAGCGCGAGGGAGAAGAGTGCGGGCAAAAAACCACAGGGCAGTACGAGTCGTGGAGGTGGAGGCGCCGGGCACATGTGAACGTAATTTGTATACGCGCGCTTCATTGTAATCGCGACCGCGGCCGCGTCGAGCGCTACTTTCGTAATGAGTTTCCGCGCCAGCGTTTTGTTCGTTAGCACTTTTATTTCTTTCTTTGCGGCAATGCTGCCGCCGCTTTTTTCCCATCGCCTTCAAACGAAACAGCAAAACCTACCGGAGATTAATTAAAAACTGTTTGCGCGCTATTCGCAGTTGAATATTAGGAGCAGTTGAAGAGGACCGGTGAAGGTGGATGGATACAAATACAAATACAAATACCTGTCGTAGATTACTAAATAATTGACTTTGCTGCGTCGCGTTGCAAACGGGCAACGTGTAATTAAAAAATAAAACTACTTTTTAATTTTACTTTTAGTTTGCACTACTTAACTATCATTATAACTTTACTTTGACATGTTAATTATGTGTAGTTTAAATTTAAATAATTAAAAATGATGTTTAATTGCAAATTAGGGAGTTTTTTATGTTCAAAAACAAAATTTGAATTTAGTTCTAAAACATTTAGAAAAATTGTGTCGTTGGAGTGATCGTAATATATGATTGATGATATGAGCATTTAGATATTTTGAAAGATTCGTTGATATAAACGGCTGGTAATTGTGTGCGTTGAGTTATATTCGAAGTTTCCGAAAAAAATTTCACTGCCGCAGAAAAGAAGTCGGACACTTGGGAGGCTTTAATAAGTTGGCTATAACTCGGGCAAGTTTATATTGCGAGCACAACTCTGTCGGAATTGATATAAATTAGATTGAAGACTTCAATGGGTTCGCGTCGGTCGACGATTCCAGGCCGTATTTACTGGAAAGATTGAAAAGATTTACAAACATAAATACGTTGGGGCGCATGCATCAAACTCGGGGCGAGTCTCTAATCCATCATGACTTTTACAACGCAAACATAAGCCTTGACAACGCGCAATTTTGACGCGAGTGAAGAAAACGAAAACACCCCGTCGACAAAAATACGAGTTGTTTGGAGGACGGTTGACTAGCCGACTGGATGGCAGGCGATGAGTAAAGAAAAGAAGCGATGGCGTCACAAGAACGAATAATATATAGGTGAGCGCGGACTGAACAGCGGAGACGGCGTGTAGAAAGCGGAGAAAGAACGGAAAGGACCTCGTGCCAGATAAAAACTATTCTGACTGCGCAGAATTTTGGTCCCTGCGACTTGGATAAATAATCATGACAATAACGGTAATAAAAAGAAAGCGGAAACTTTTTCACTTGTGGGGGCCGCATAGCAAAAAAAACAAATCGTCAGGAACGTCTTCTTTATTTTGAAATAAATTAGGCGAAAAAAAACGACGGACAATAAGACGAAATATTTGCGACGAAATCTTGCGTTTTCTTTCGTTGCCGTTGAGAGCAATAGCAAAGTCGCACGAAAAGTAATCTTCTTAAAATTGTATCAATTGGACGGTTTATCTTTTATGCGCGGTGGACGCTGAACGTATAGTTAACTATCCGTATCCAGAACTCGGTCACCTGTGCACTCGTTCCGGTCCGCAGCCGTAAACACAAATCGGGATGGAGTAATTGAAACAGAACTAATAGGACGAGCGCATTGCAAGGTTCACGTATCACACAGCTAAAAATACTATGTAAGCAATTTATATGTATCAATTCAGACTTGCTGCAGAACCCACGCGAAAAAGCTGAAACAGGAACAGCAGGAAAACGCCCACACGATTGCAAGCCGACAGTGGTGAGTTTTCGATACGCCACATTGTCGAGTCCTGCCGCAATACAAATACGCTGCGGTGCGTGTTTGCTTCTTCCGCTCTTTGGCCAAAGTCGAAGTCAATGTGGATGTGCCGATGCCTCCAGGCGCGTCGCTTCAGTTTCCCGCAATGTGCGCCAAACCGCGTTCGAACAAAATTCGGGCGCGTTTTGGGGAAGAAAATGCGCGAAACGTGCAATTGTATCGGAAAGCGACTGACTGAGAGGCTATAGGCATTGGGTTTGTACGCGCGCCTGAAACGCAGGATGGAACCTACGATAAAAACAAAATTTTCCTGAAACGTGCTATATTTCCCAGTGCAGGAAATGCCAATTACGCAATGTGAAATACGAAATACGCAATAACATAACAAAGTGAAGCGCTGGGTTTTTTACCAAGTTGTTTTACGCGGAAAAACTACAGAAATGCCATAAAGTTTTATTATATTTTAAAGTATAACGCAATCTGTTTTCCACGCGAACAATTTCAAAGATAGTTGTTTATAAAAAGATTTAATTTATTACATGCTTTTCGTTTTGGTTGTGCCTTGAATGTTTTTGAAATTAAAATAAAATATTATCTGTTTTATAAAGGCTTCCTTTTACGCTTTGTGTTCGTAAAAATAACGTTTTTACTGTTGGATTCGCTGCAGTAATTAAAAATATTTCAATTCTAATGCTTGTTGCGCAATATAAATCCGTTTGATGTTTGTTTCGTCATTGTTTTATTATTCTAAATATTATCGGTAGTTACAATTGGAAATGCTATTGTTCCCCTTTACATATTTGGTTTGTTTTAAAATATATAGTTAATATTTGGCTGATAAATATAAATATATTGTGTAACTGTTCACAAATATTTTTATTAATATTAAATTTTTGGATTGTCAAAAATTGGAACTACATTTTAGGTTTAAAATATTGAGAAATTTTCTGTTGTTTAGTTAATTCGTGTAAAAATCAACTAAACAAGTTGAAATTAATGCATAAATGCGTAGTTACCCATTAACAAGTCTAGTTTAACGCACCCTACGCGACAATATAGATAAATAGACGTGTAATATGGACGCCAAATTGAACGCAACCGCAAACAATTCGGCGATCCGGGTGCTAGCAGCCGCGGCGCGTCACATCGCGCTGGGGGGCAGCAAGCCGGCCATCCGAAGGACTTCGTCGCATCGGCGCTGATGCTAATTGGTCCGTTGTCGAGCATGGCGCGCGTGTACACCGCGGCACACTAGAACAATTCGCGGTCGCGCAATTCTGTTCCTCGTTTTATTGCCCATAAATACCACGCAAGGGCACAAGGGTGTCAGAGCGCAGGAGTACCAACCCATACTAATTCTATAATGTATTTATCGAATTGCTACGCATCAAATGCACCTTCACCTGACCTGCTTGCCACTTGCATCAACACGTGCACACACTTATTTCAATTAACGTTTTTTTGACATTTATTGTTCCAAGTCATATAACAATATTTGTTTTGTACGAGTTGTTAAAACTGATTACACAATCAATTATGATAGATGTTGTTTTAGGTATTAGAGTATCAATAAAGGTAAAGGTAGTAGATTGTAGAATATCAGTTTTGATGATCCGAACCATCATAACGTTGATAATTGATTATCCTCGCACGCGGTTGTGGCCATCGGCGCACAATGACCGACGTGTACGAATGACCGCCACGCAACGAAACGCGTATGAAGGACGAGCTGCGCCATGTCGTGCTCGCTCGTTCCCTATTTGGGACTCGGATGATAATAACAGTGCTTCAATTTCAGCCGAGCTATGATACCCCATCCCTTAAATATACAACTGGCATACTGGACAAGTGGTGCGATATAAATAGCTGACCATTACGTCATGAACTTTTATACACTAATGTCATGTAGTTGGACGTTGATGCGACTGAACTTTCGTGTCTCACATCATCATGCGATAATGCAATGGTGCGGTGCGATGACACAAATATGAATACCAACGCGTGTTGGATTGTACGTGTATTGTGTGACATGGGACGATGGTCATCCGCCGGACCTAATAATTAACGCGATGGATTCGTTTCCGAGCAAAAAGTTGTAAAACAAAAACAGGAAACTGCGCGGATAGAGAGTTCAAACACGATAGAGCTGTACAAATTGCGAAGTACAAACACATGGTTGAGAAAAAGTGATGTAATACGTTTAATACGTTTGATCAGGCAGGATTCTTTCAGCGTTTGTGCATGGGGTTGGTTAATTTCGCCGCGAGCGTTCGCGCCTCGTCGCATTTTTGCGCAACTTCAAAGCAAACGCGGAATTTCACGCGACGCGAATCTGTAAAGCGCGGATTCGCAAACGACGTCGACTATAGCAAATCGCAACGAAAATGCGACTGTGACGAAGTAGGTAAATATTATTTTACTGTGCGTTATTGCTATTTCTACAACTATGCCGTGGAAAATGAAAGATGAAATTGAAAAGGGTGGCTGGGAAATATGCCGGGATAAACGCGGAAAACTGTGTGGCCGGATGGTACCAAATCAAAATCCGTGTACGGCACACGTGTGTTCGTCTTTGCTGGATTTCGGATTCGAGACTCTTCGAGTTCTTCATTCCCGTGTGCATTTTAAATATCAATAGATGCGACCCGAACGTCGATGCCATGCCAATACGGATAGCTTGCCGTGAATACAAGCACAAGTGGAATTTTATATATATGCCAAACGTTGTGGAACCGGAAAAGAAATGGCATGGCATGGCATGGGATGGAATGGTATTCAGTAATGGCTGACTCGGGCACGCAACGCAAGAAAAATGTGTTCCACGAAGAACAACGCCATGAAAAGAATATGACTATACGATTGCGTGCTGTGTGGAAAATATTTGGTACACACGGAAAGTCAACGAGTCAAAATGACTCGCAAGTAATGACTGGTGAGCAATGACTAGTTCTGGAAGGAATTAAAAGTCTAGGAAGAAAATAAATTGAAGTTTATGAATTGACACGTCAATTAAAACGAACAGAAAGCAACAAGCCAATCGTAGAAGACGTCAAGGACTCTGAAGATGATAACGCTTCGTTGGAAGTGGAATTAAAATAACTGATACAGAAGAAAGTAAAGAGAAAAATTATAGAACGAAGGAAGAGCACGAGCCAAATTGCCTCTAGTGAAAAGTCTTTAGAGTAGAAAATAGTTGAGAAAAGAAAAGGAAAATTAGATTAACAAGATACTAACTTGCTCACGAAGTGGACAGCATTTTCTGAAAATTAAAATAATGATGGATACATACAAATTGGCTTTAGGCTTTTGCTACTCTTTCAAGAAAAAAACTTTAAATTTGTTTGTGGTATACATTTTTTTGTTATAGATGGAAAATAAATTATGTTGTTCGTAATGATACGTTGACATTGCAATCAGTAATTGAAAGATAAGCACATATCGTTCACAAGTCGGGTAAATTTAATTATTTTCAAAGTTCACACCTAAAACCCAACACCGAGCAGATGTGCGCCACTCGTGACAGATATACGCGCGTTGCACTTGCATCCTACCGGCACAACACAGCAGCTACAGCTGGAAACTAGAGGTTGGATGCTGGATGCTGGATGCGCTACTTGCATATGCAGAAGAGGCCGCCGACGCACGGGTATTTATGTCCCGCTGGAACTGTTGTGCCCTACTCAGCGTACATGTAAATGACACAACCAACAACCGAGGATGCACAACAATATCGTAAGTGCGCGCCCAACACAAACACAAACACAGGCATGCATCAGCGCGGCATATTAATTTAAGCTCGCTTCGCATCGCAGTGCGTCAGTTTGCGTCAGTCGCGTCTCTCATCTCTTCTCCAGCGCGCCTTCGATTGCATAACTCGAACGCTGTCGAGGCCGCCAAGTTCGAAAATAACGATGCGCTCGTTCGTTAGCGTTATCTTTCAGTGTATGTGTGAGTGTATGCGTCGCGACGCTTCGATAGAGGATTGATTCGCGTGGCGTGTGCATTTGTTTGCAAGATTCGCCGCCGCCTCCGCGCCGACAGTGATCGATTTGATGAGCGCGTCGAAACAACGCGGCCGATGTGTTGCTGGTTTTTCGGCGTCTGTTTGCAAGTGTGCTGGAATCTGGTGCGGCGCATCGCTGAGGACATCGCCGTCGGCGTGCACAAGATGTGCGCGATGTGTTGCTGCTGCTGCCGGCGGCGTCGCCAACGCGGTGATAAATCAAATTTCGACGGAGATGCCGCCGACAGCAACTACGGTTAGTTGTGACGTTGTGTTGATATTTCTCGTCATGCTATGTACCGTGTGCACGTTTTAGAACATCCACGACGTGCCGGGGGATGCGAGGATGACTCCTACCGCAATGTCAACCGCGAAGTGGCTGAGAAACTTCTAGGAACTGCGCAAAGCGGCACATTCATCGTACGTCCATCCACACATTCCGATGCTATAGGTACCTTAAGTGTCCAGCAAGATGGTCGTATCTACCACCTTCCAATTCGACGAAGACGTGACAATCTGATTGCGTTAGGAACACCAAAACCACAAGAGAAATGCTTCAAAAACCTAAACGCCTTGATCAATTACCACATCAGCAATTATCTCATTCTTTACGCGGACAATCAAAGTGCAAGGACACTTCTTCTCCCCTATAATTCCCCAGCAACAAATAAAACAATAAAGAAAAAGTAGTGCATAATATAAATTTACAACTTTATCTTAACTTCAATATCTAAAACTGGCAAACGTAAATTCTTAGTAAATTGAGTCGTAAAATATTATTTCTAATATATGTAGCACATATACTTACTTTATATATTATTATACTTCTTCCAACCCTTATTCCTCAAATGTAAAACTTTACTTTAGCTTTACTTCGGTATGCTGAAAGTAATCATTCATATTGTGAATATGAACATCCTTTATATGTCCCCGAATGCATTCGCAAATTAAGTAATAAAACTTGCAATGTACAATGTACATAATGCCGCCACCGATGATTCGAATTCATCTTTGTTGGCGGCTGAATGTTTTATTGCACGAAAATGTTCGCAACGTTTGCGCACATGTTGCGATCACACGATGACAATTACAGTGTTATTGACGTTTTAGATATTCTTTTATTCCTGAAAACAAGAAACTCAACATGCCAAAAAAAATTAAAAACATTAAGTAATTTAAAAGAATATTATGTTTCTGTCAAATTTGGAATATTGGAATATTGGAATTAGGTTTTAATGAGATGTTTTTTTTTTAAGTTTTCAATTTTCTACGAAATTAATAAAAAAATTCGACTTATTCTTTAAATATTTTTATTTGTAATAAAATCAAGCGCTATATTTTCTAATAAATGTTTTTCTCAGAGTGATAATTTTAATGTAATTCCGAATCTAATGTATTTGTTTTTGTTCACTTCTAAATCAGTTTGTACACTCACGTTACCTTAAGGTTACGTTATATCAACATAAGACAACAACGCAAATACGAAGAATGTTTAATAATACATGTAGAATTGTACATCAAGCAAGATATTAATTCTTTAATACCTCCAGCATCTCAACTATTCATAGTATTCCGAGCAAAATTGTGTTTCCTCGCAAGTCGCACAAATCCTTCCTTCGCAACAAAACCACATACACACGCAAATTTCCATACACATAAATACATACCTTCGCATCAAAAACAAGCCGAAACTCCGTGGAAATTTCAAATAAACTAAATGTCTTATTACAATTTTGCCATGACTTGTAATTAATTAAGCACACAGCAGCATTCGCCATCTACAATAAGCTACAAGTAACAGTATGTCAGATGTCACGTTCACAAAGCACGAATGCCCATCTCCACTTGTACTTCTTTCTTGTGCTGGTACTTAGTACGAGTCCATATTCAATTTAATTTTTTGCGCGCTCTCCTTTTTAAAATATTTTTTCAACTCTGTGAGAGCGGTCTTCTTTTTTGCAGCCGTCGTTTCATGTTGTAATTTAATTTTTATCAGGCGGCGTTTTTTGCTTGGAGTTGTTTTTTTTAATCTTCGCGCGCTCCGGAGTTATGCGTGTAAGCTTTACATAATGTATGCACATGGCAGGGTTTAGCGTTACACGACACACCTAATAGGAGCGGGCGTACATGCCCTGCATGCGCCGCATGCATAATGAATAAATATAAGAAATGAATAATGAACCTCGCGCATTCGTACATAATTCAATAATACAAGATTAATTACGTCCGCGTTTGCCGCGCGGCGTTAAAGAGCGCAACATGTATAAGTACATGTACAAGAAAAGCTTTGCATTTGCGTGCAATGCTTTGAGCATTTTCAGACTGTTATGAGCTTTTGTTACATTATGTTATGTTATGTTATGTTACAATCGGTGCGCAATGTTTCGGAATCGATTTGTTTACTCATGCAATTATTAGAAATTAACGTGTTTACATTAATAAATACTAAGTTATTAATGTATTGTATTATTATTCAGATTAATATGTTTGTAACAAACGGAATTTTGCTGCAAAATAAAAGTTTGGTAAGGTGTTAAAGTACGAAAATATATACTCTTTTGTTTTTGAGTGCACATTGATTGTACTCAATAATATTTTTCTATTTGCAATATGAACAAATGGAAATAAAATAAAACCCGTGGGTTTTATTTCATTTGTTAGTCCATCATGTGCATAATAATGCCTGGATGGTTTGGAATCCACAGCAGTTCGCCTTCGTGCTACCACAACAATTGGAACAATTCACGATTTCACGCACATCCCAAAAATGTTATTATTTTCATTTTTATTTACGTTTTTCCACCCACCCGTAAAAGCGAAGGCGCGGTCAATGTTCTTCGCACGCAGTATATTTTTTGCGTTTTTTCCAGTGCCGTTTGATTATTTGAATTTTCGTTTTTGGAATGTATGCGGCACACATTTACGACTCTGTGTTTGTTTTGTTTGCATACGTGGGCAATTTATTGGTTTTGTTGGTTTTTAGACGCACGAGTGTGCGTGGTAATTCAAGGAAACGTCGCAATATTGTTGGATTTTCGTTTCGTAGATTGAAATTTTATTGTACAGCCATGGAGTTATCAAAAACCAAAGCGAACAGTCAAAAGCAAAACACAGAACAGCGACCAGAAACGTACCAGTAAATAAAAAACCAACATTGCGTAAAGAAAACAAAACTCGCACAACGTAAGTTTTTGAACACGCGATGTGCAAACTTGAAGGATAACGAAAGTACGCCTCGGGGGTGGTTGTTTTTTTTGTTGGATGTAGTATCGCCTATTGCGTTATTATGTTTGCATTCGATGGTAGGTTTTATCCCAAATAGACTAGTAATAACCACATGAAAAACACGTGCGTTTGAGTTGGCATTCCAATCGCTATTAATTCATTGCTTTCAATGGAAATTAATTAAAAATGCAAGTGAGGGGATGGCATACATTGGACGCACCCATGCGAGTTTTACAGGCCTTTCATGTGCACTTTTTTAAATAAATGATTTCACCGTTTCGATTGAATCTGGCCATGGCGCCGAAATGGGAATTGAAAACGGCGATTTCAATTTCGAAACGTTTCCGTCAAAATATAAACTCGCCGGCGGCGAAAAAAGCGAAAAGTACGCAGGACGCGCGCGGATGCTCATAAAATAACGATAAATTTGTTGAATGACCCATTCTGGTGTAATACAGCGCGCAATCAACAGTCAACTAACTAGCAAATTATGCGCCAAAGCATGATCAAACGTTGGTACAATAAAATTATGCGCACAACAAAATTTGAATTCTTCAATACCGCGTTGTATTAATTTTCGTTTTGTTCGACGTCCATTAGCTGGCAATCGCCGACGGGGCATTGATTGTTTTGACGGCATTACACACGCACAGCGAATAATAAATAAAAATGCTTTCGACATGTTCAATTTCGTTGCATTCAATAACAAAATGCAAACAATCAACATTCGCCAGAAACGAATTCACTGAGCGCGCTTTACCTTTAACTAAACTCGAATCAACTGACAGCTCGGTATATATTGCTGTGACATTCATATTATTTTCAATATATACGTATTCCGATTATATTTTGTGTTATGAATTATATTAAATCAATTTGACTAACTACAGGAACAAACAAAAATACAAAACGTACAATTTATTGCGTTTGCGATATTTACAAAATGAAAATGTTACAAGTTTCAGCTTTCGTAAATTTATTTAACAAAACAAATGTAATTTTAATTTTCATTAGAAAAAATCCAATATAGAGTTGTTGACTTAAATGTTTTAATTGTGAATCGTCCTGTATGAAGAGCGGTCGTTTGTGATCCTGACAGGTCCTGCATCGAAAATTATAAATCAAACCACCAAAACGAAACGAAACGGCACCGCGCAAAAGTCTAAAATTAAAAAAATAAAGCATAAATAAATAAATGGAATTCCGGCGCGGCGCTGCGGCAGACACGCCTGATGGTGGATACTGGCGGGGGCGGAGGCAGAGGCAGCGGCGGTGTGGCATTATTCGTCCGAATATACAATTTAAATTTAATTAATATTAATTACAAAATCCTCAACGCTCGCGCAGGACGCGTTTTCAGTCAACGTGGCGTCGGCGGGCGCTGTTATCGCTGCCGCCGCCCGGCCGGTCCGCGCTCGCTGGCGCGTCAAATTGTTGTCGGTTGCGGTGGCACTAGGCCAAAAGGACACGCGTACACGCATCGCGCGCGCACTTAGCGTGCATGAAATTTTGTCGGCCCGCTAGCGAAAGATTTGCCACATAAATTTAAATTACATACATTGCACGCGATTTTCGCTATTTAACATTCAAACATTCGCATAGAACTTTTCATAAAATAGTGATGTTTTATTTATATTAAACAAATTTAGTAATGCGCTAATAAATTATTTACGCGTTCATTCAATCTGAGTGAGTGGTGGTTTTCATACAAATGAATTGATACCATTGAATATTAATTTAATTATTTACTTTCCATTTGTTTTCATTTTTTTATTTAATTTACCCTACCTGATTGGTGAAATAGTTTTGAAAAAGTTGTTGTTTTGTTTAAATAAATTGGTGATTTCGGTAATTTTCGTAATGATTTCTGTGTTTCTTGAAGATTATGTGTAATCAAAACAAATATTCGACTTTGATTACATTTTATGAGCTTTTAATGATGACTTGTTCGAATGTGTTGTTTATTTGCACAAATTCGAATATCGCGTGCGTTTGCAACACGCCGAGTTTTCCATCCGTGATGTACGTTCTTTCGCGTCGAGCGTTTTTTATTTGACAACGGCAAAGAGGGTCTCGTTTCGTTTGCAGCAGCAACGTAACGGTGTAAATTCGTCCGCATTTAACACATCCGAGCGGAATTGCGCACGCCGGCAGGAAACTAGGAAGTTGTTTTCACGAAAACGAAGGCGAACGCTGGGGCGAAGGCGAAAGGAAAAGTTGTAGTGACAGAAAACAAGCTGGCACTACTCGGCCGTCTTGCCAACCACTACCGCATTTGGCCATTAGGTTTATTGCGCGTATTTTCAGAAGAGCGCGAGGCGCACAACTAAACCAATACGATAAACTCGAGGAGGCCGAGTATAATAGCGTGAAACACGCGCGAAGGCGCCGGGCGCACAAGTGCCCTCCGAAGATGAAGCACCCAGCAGCGAGGCGCGCTTGAGAGAAAATGCGCGCTCTCTGTGTTGAGTACACTGTTCACGTTCATTGTGGTTCAGTGTCGGTGCAGAGACGAAATTTTCTTTTAGCGAATGAAATAAACCACAGGAAGTAGAGCGACGTTGGTCGATCCAGTTCGCAAACCCAATCTTCGCGGAGCGTACCTTGCACTAAATTTTCTAAATTGTCTGCTACGGCACTGGCGCACTGCCACATGTCAACATGACTCGTGCTCTATTAGGCTCCTGCTACTGCAGGACAAAAGTGAAGTCAAGTCAAAAGTGTACCGACATCATTATCATTAGCGCTGATGGAAAGGAATGAACGAAACGAATGAAGCGTTGATATTTCAACGCGTAAACACGGTAAACAGACGAGTGGCGGTGGCGAGCACCGGAGGAAAACCAAAAGGAAGAAAAAGCAAAACACGGATAACGCCGAGCGACACAAACGGCCAAAGCGGCGCGCGGGCAAATTGTAGAGAATCAAATGATACGGACGCAATAAAACTTTACGAATGTTTCGCATTTTCCATTCGTAAAACGTTTAGTGTTTTGTAGCGTGCATGGCGAAAAAATTTTACGTCACCGGTGGCGGTTGGGGAGTAGGAAAGGGACAGTCGAGTGGCGCGCGTATTTTTTTGGTGCGCCAGCCCGTTATCGCCATGGTTCCGGTTCATTTTGTTCGTCACTTGTCATTGTCATTGTCGCCCAGTCGTATCTCCACCGCCGCCGCGTGTACCACCTACAATACGAATGTGTGTGCAGCTCGCTCTTTTTGCGATTCGCGTTTTACGTTTTGCATTTTGCATGGCTTTCTCTTTTCTTCTCATTCCCTTCGCTTCGTTCCCTATCTATACTTTATGCGTACCTCGCGTAACTCGTCGCTTCCGGCTCGTGGATGGCGTTACGTCTCTCTTGCGCGCGCCTCCCATGGTGTTGGGTTGTTATGTTTGATAGTCGGCGGCGCGGACGCAACACTTGATACCGCCGCTAAAAGGGACGGAAATTTGTGTCGCGCATTTTCTGTATTTCCGAACGATACGAATGTAATTTTTTATGAATTTTTCATATTTGCGTTCGCTTTTTTGCACATCGCTCAAACGCTATACCTATACCACGCTTGGGGGCAAACGGCTTGGATGAACAACACAAACTTTTATTATCAAATAAAGCGTTAGGCGCACGTTAGGTTTAATTAAATTTTTAGTAGCATGACGCGCGCGCGCAAAAATGCAAATTAAAACGTTTAGATAATATTTTTTTATTGTGACGGGCGAAAATGATTTTGTTTCGGCGGTCGGAGTTTGTGCTGCTGGTAGTGGTGTGATGAATGTTAACGAGCTGCAGAAAAAAACATGTAGCAACATGAAAGACGACAGGACCGGCAAACGGCGAGGATCATACATATAAATCGAAAATTTCACACCTGCGGAGAGTAACGACCTGCAGCATAGGATGTCGTTGCCGGCCGACACTGTGCACAAGTTTGAAATTGCGTTCTGCACCTGTGCACTTGGAATCTTGTCGAAGCAGTGCCGGCGTGCGTCGCTCGCAAGCTGGGCACGCGGATTCGGCTTGTAGAAGTGGAGGCGCCGGGCGTTTGCAGAATTTGTCAAATTTATGAACGTCCAGAGTGCAATTTAGCACCGCGCGCTCGACTAACATCTGCCCTCATGCAACTCGTAAAAAGCTCAAAGTCGTGGAAAATTTTATTGATAACTTTTACACCTCCACCACTTTTTTCCAAAATCCTGTCGCGCCGCACACTAAACGGATTAAAACTATATATGTTAAAGCACAAAAACTCTTTGGTCTTTTACCTTGTACAACATTTAGTTGTACATTTTATGCATACTTCAAAAACAACTAAATTAAATTTTTAATAGCATAAAACTATTTAAAACAGTAAATTAATTTTTGTAAAGTTTGACCAACCTAATCCGGAAAAACAAGAATTAATTTTTTTCCGTAATAATGTGTTCTGCTTGTAAAAAAAATAAATAAATTAAACGTAACATGTATGAAGAGTGGCTCTATAAAAAAATGTAAAAACACAAATTTTTATATAAATATTTTTAGTTTCAGTGAAAATGTTTGTTTTCCTTGTCCAACACAAGTCGTGTTGTTGTCCCTAGTGCGCATTTTTGCAGGTTTGCATTGTTTCGGTGATTTCGGGCACGAGCAATTTTTCTACGGAGTTTTCATTTAGCGCATAAGCGTTCAGGTGTTCAGCACTGATGATGAAGTGTCCCATTAACTTGTCCAACAAAAGCCTCCCCCCGGTTGATGCATCTGCCATGCCAGAGTTGGCTTGCTTGCATTGTGGCGGCAACGATGCTCGTGTTCGAGACAAGCTATTACTGTGGCAGTGGGTGGCGTAAGGTGGTAATGAGTACGCGAACGCAACAACAAACAATACATCCTCGTTTCGTCTTGCACTCCTGAAGTCTGACACCTTGTATTATCATAATCGGCCGACAAGAGAAGCGCATACGAACGTACTTGCAAATTTAACAAATTAAAATTGCATTGCGCCGTGTCCTTCATGTTAAATCAAGTCGCAGGCGGTGTACGTTTCAATCCTCGCGAGTGCGACATTCGACTTTGGCTCTCAAGCACAAGCAGGAATAGCAAGAATAGAAAGCGAGCGAGGAAGAGAAATGTAAGCGTCCCTTAGGTCACCTCTTCGTTGTTCAACATCCATTCTACATTACATTCTTCTCTTACTGGTTTGAGCGAGTTCATCTTTGACATTCAGAGAAAACACAACTATTTCCACTTTTATTACGAAGACTTTCTTTCAGTGAAAATGTAAACACGCCAAAACAAAGACCGCGCCTCACCGTTGTGTTTACATTACTTCTACGCTTTTCTGCGCTGCTGTATTTTTTATGATTCTTAGAGAACTATGCGCCTAGTACCTACTCATTCCTTGCATATTTTATTTCGCCCGCGGATTACAAGGTACACGTCGTCATTGGTGAGTTTGTCACCTGAATTACAACTGTATTAAATAACTTTTTTCGAAATAAAGCGTAAATAACTGTTGGGAGACATGAACTGGCAATAGAAAAATGTACGGAACGCGTTTGTACGCACCAAAGGAAATAATAAATGGAAAAATATAGTGACAATAACGACGCCGCGCAAAGAGTAATAACGTTCATGCGCGGCTGTTTGCGGAAACGCGCGCGGTGCGCAAGGCACGCCAACGCATGGAATTCCTGCGATGCGCGGAAGATGATTTAAAAGTCATTTCCTAAAAAGGTTGTAGGGAGAGAGGACTATGCAGATATGCGGAGCGGTGTTAACGCGTAAAGTTTAAAAGACGCGACGCGGATGACGGCGACGGTCCCGGCCGTGTGGGCGGGATGGAAAGCGAAAGAACGCGCCGCGAAAAGTTGTCGAATAACAACACGAACTCGCAAATAACTTGAAATAACTTTAAAAAGTCAACTCGCCTCCTGGCTGACCCCGCACTCAAAGAAAAGACTTACGAAGAGAAATGCGGCCGAATTTAAGTAAATTTTGAAACTTTTTTTCTATTCGCGTCTTTTGCGATTCATTTCCTTGGTAGACATGCTATATGCGGCTTAGAGGGACGACAATATTTTTAAGTTTTTAAAAAGTGAAATATTTTCAAAAGTCCCATAAACGAGTGCCGGGTACCCGCTTCGCCGCAAAAGGAAAAGTTTTAAATATGTTGGAGTCACACGCGAAACCACCAGACTCATTTTCTTTATTTATATACTTGGAAAAGCGTTTGAAGCGCTTGTAGGAAACTTACTAAAGTGTTACCTACAGCGGAGTAAGTTTTTGATGAATATGAAGAACTACTCGAAGTTTACAATGAATGAGAAGTTAAGAAACTATGCGAAAATGAAGAATAACAATTAATGCATGTAATCGTAGTATGTTTGTAAGTTTTTGTTCTTTCAGTGTCTCAATTTGTGGACGGTTAGAAAATACTTGACTTTTATCTGAAATCTTTTGAGTCCTTAAATCACGAATCAAATAATGACCACGAAGTTTTAAATTTCATTAGAAGTCATTTAAACAGTCCTAACAATCAGTTCTGACGTCAAATTATTACAATCGGGTTCTTTTATGTTGGTAAACTCACAAACTTGTCTGTAAAAAGAAGTCCTTATAAGTTTAATAACTTTAGTTTCTTCGATATGGTCGCAATCGAGTTTGCCAGTTTGTGGCTTTGGGAAGACTATTGGACGAAATTTATTTTAGGCTTGTTTTAAGTAAAGAAATCCCACGCTTGTTTGGAAAGTGCCCAACGCGGAGCGTATCATATAGAAAGTTTAATTTCCAACTATCTTTTCTGGGATTTTGTTGGGATTCTTTTCAGATTTTAGTCACATAGGCGTATATGGCACCCGAGGTATAACTAACCATTAAGGACGCCGAGCGCATTCAGTTGTATATAAGTAGTACATTAAACTCCCATCACAAACAAGGACGAATCGTTTGCCTGGTTCGTATTCGCTCGTTTAATCTTCCACATGAAGGCGAATGCCGCAGCCGCGAAAAATGTAATCAAATTTAATTAAAACACATGTAAAAGCAGTTGAAGGATGCATCCAAGTAAGCGCGTGGAGCCCCTGGTGCCGGAAAGTTATGTCCAGGAAAGAATGTGAGCACAAAAAGAGAAAGTTGTCGGGGTCGAGAGTGTGGAGAGTGTGCAGAACGCATCCTGCAGGCGAGGCGGCGAGCTTGTTAGCGTTGTGTGGAACGCCGGTTGCCCCCTTGTGGCGTTCGGAATGGAGAGAGTTTTTCGCGCAGACCGCAAAAGGGTCTCCGGATGCCAAGACTGGACCGCCCGTTGTTGGCATGGCTGGCGTTTCTGCCGCTCTCGCGAATTTGTTGCGATTGCTCTGTCGACTATGCGGATACAAAGGAACACACAAAGCAATTATAAAATCCCAGTTCTAATCACGTCTAATTTATAAAATAATTGTTATGGCGTGCGAACGAACGCAGTAAAAGAAAACTAATGTCTTCGGCGGGGTCAACAAATAAAAATAGAACATGGAATGCAAAGAAAAGCGTTTTGTAACGATCAAAAAAATTTCAAATATTTCATGATTATCTTCTAAACCGTCGGACCGATATGTGCCACTTCCCGCATCTTTTCCGCTTCCAGCACGGTTGGAATCGGAGCTGTAGCCGTAACTACAATTCCTACTTTTATTTTTCTTTTATCAGGACGAATGTGCAATGTAGCTTTCAGGATATATGCCCCGAAATTCTTCCAATTCCAAACTGGATGAAGCATGGTACACAAACCTCTACCTCTGGTAGCTTGCAGTTGAAAATATTTAGAAAATTGCACGATACGCTCAAACTGTAGGCACTAAACTAGGTGCCGCCTCCGCGCATCCACATCCAAGCAACATTCGTCTTCGACGCGTTTTGGATGGTTCTGGAAGGCATCAACAATAACAAGCGTACACACATGCGAGTGTGTGTGTCACTGCCGCGTGTTTTATTGCTGGCATGCTGGCCTGGTGGCCAGTTGCAGCTCGATCCTTGGAAACTACCTCAACCTGAACAGGGACATTTGTACCGAGTTGAGAGTGCGCGCCCGCACGTGTGCTTGTATTATGTAAGACCAGTGGAAGCGGAGGCGGTGGCGAGGCCGCGGCAGGACGGTCGTAAATCTGGCTGCGGGGCTTATCTCTTCGTAACCTGAGCGCTAGCACCGCCGCCGAACGCGTAACTACCACGCTACATGCGCTTACGTAAACGTGAACGTAACTAGTGTCGTTATAACGAATTTACTTCGTTTTAGCGTTAGAGTTTGGTATATGAGGGTGGTAGGCGCTTCGGAAGTGTTTGGAAAGTCTGTGCTATGTCCAACATGGATATCTACTTCAAATTTCCATTGGAAAATAAAATGAATTTTTAAGACTTAGTGGGGTTACAATAAACAAATTTAGATTGATTGCCTTGAATGGTCAATGAAAAAACGAATAAATCACAGTTTACTGCAAAAATGTACTGAGGGTGTACGTGTGGAAATATAGTTTGAAAATGTTGTCGGTTAATGACCTGCTTCAGGTCGAAAGTCAATTTAAAAATTCCACTTCCCAAGGGAACTAGCACCGACCGCATTTGCATAGCTCGAGTTGAGAGTAGAGAGAACGCTTCGAAATCAGATGTTTTTGAACTATTTGCGTTCACCCTTTGCAGTTCACCTGACTGGAGAGTTGGAGCCGCCGCATCGTAAGGTGAAACATTTCGACGTGGCGCGTAGAACCAGCAAAGCTCACGTGCGCACATAAATCACATCAATTTTGCGTTTTATTTTTTCCCACGCCACATAGCCGAAGCGCAATCTTCCGAGTTAGTAAAACCTGATTCAACTAAAAGCAGATATAATTTGCACGAATTAGACTCGGGCGAGATCGCGCCGAACATGGAAATGCGCTCGTGAGTGGGTCATATGTATGCACCGCGAGTGTGTAATCGCGCGAGCGTTGGCGGCGGCGGCGTTCCGCCGTATCGGCCACAACGTTTTGCTCGCGTTTTCGACGCTGCTCGTGTGGGACAAGACGGCCGAGCGCTCTGTGGTCGTCGGCGGTGGCACATTGTTACCGAACTGCAGATAGAGTCACTCGTGGCGCATATGCGCGCTCATGGAAATTCAGCAATTCCGAAACGCTTACTTCCGGCACATATTTTCCGACCTGGGGGAAAATTCTTTCGAATGGCTGTTATTGTTTCGTCTCTGTACCATCGTAACCGTCCGAGTCGGAGCTTGAATCGGAGTCGTTTTGCAGTTGCATCAACGTAAATGGCACACACATATTATATTCTCTATGTACGAGTCTATGTTGTAGCTACTGCCGCCCTTCACATGGAATTCGTGATATTACGACCTTTTGCAACGTACTCATAGGTAGAAGGCATTTCACGGGCACTCGACGGTTTCATCTTCTCCGGGCGTATAAACTACATGTGTACCCCATCTTTTTCTTATTTGCTTGAATCTCTGCACTAGACTCTGCAAGATCCGAAATTCGGGAAAAGCATTTCGAGGAATTTATGCGTCGCGGCGTGTGTGCGCATCATTGCAGCCGGAGAGTTGCTGTATCATATCGTCAGATCGACGCTGAAAGTGATGGTCCATTTCATCCATTCCGGAGCAAGGCTACTACGAGCAAAGAAGTCGCGCAACCCTTCTCAATGACGCTATTCGAGGCGTTCATAAAGCGGGCACGCATACACGCGTCTTCCACACGCGAATTTTCATTTTATATTATGGTCGAGGGTGTAATTTAATATCTGATGAGAGTTTGTCGACGAGTTCACGTCGGGCGGAGAGAACTTATGCGTGGATGTATTATGTGCATCTATCTTTCCACTTATACTACATACGAGCGGCATTTACGCTCATCTAACCCCCGCCACCGCTCGTCGGCGGCGACGTGTCCTCATCCGCGTCGCCTTTGTGTTCGTCTTCGTTTACGTCTTTGCCTTTTCGGCACACGACGTTGTTCGACGCTGGGTCGAATTGAGTTTGGCGATGTCTCGATGTTAGACGCACACATTCAAGTGGGCATGTGGGCGGTAGATGCGGCAGAAGGGCAGGAAGGAGAAAATATGGTTGGAGAGCAAAAGGCATCTTCGAGTGTCGCGCCACACCGACGATGATCCTTCGTTCGAGTCGTTCACTGCCGGTTTTCTTTCCAGCTCGCACCACTTACACCTAGCCGGGTAAGCGGTGGTGGCAGCGGCAGAAGCGGCGGCAGCAGCCGGATGATTTCGGTGAATCCGCAAGAGACGTGCGCGGGCGGCAAGGGAGCCCGGCTCACGATAAACGCACGGCATCGGGCATCCAGCGCTCAACTAAAGCACAACTCTCATAAATCAACTCTAACTCGACATCTGGATTATATTCATTCGGAAAAGAGGAAGAAAATTATCGCTTAAACTCTTCTCTTTTGCGCGGGACGCGCGAGTCAAAACCGCAGCGTATCACACAGCCATTGAACATCGCACCAACTCTCGGGCGGCAGGCGGCAGTGGCGTTAAGTGATGGCCGATGGAAGCGCAAAGAAAAGTTTCGCTCTTTTCCATATCGAACAGCGTAAGAAGCGAAATAAAGCGGCGGCGAGCGGAAGTCGTAGTTTCGGTGAGTAATAGAAGTTGGCGTGCCACCCCTGGACGATATGCGCGCTATCGCGCCGTTTTTCCGCCTCGTTCTTTTTTCCAGGCGCAAGAAATAGTAAACACCATCCATATCAAGCTTTCTGAAAGATTGCAAGTCGCAAAAAATTCACAAAGCGAAAGGGAATTATCAGCGACAATTAATTCTGCGTTCGACTTAACTTCGGACTGCTTTTAAATCTAATGACTGCAAAAACGGCGAAACTCTTCCGGTTTTGTTTCTTCGTCTATCAGCTACCTTCCATTACGGATAGATACCTAAGTATCGGAAGAGTGTCTTTTTCGGCACGCCACCTCAATTCGAACGCGCTATGAAAACAGCCAGCGAAAAACGAATACTTTTTCCGGACTTTCGGAAGCAAGAAAAGAAAACCACAAATCGCCGCTGCAAACCGGCACTAATTGAGATCGCCCCGGAAGGCGGAAACCCTTCCTAATATCGTGCCGAAATTAAGCAGATACTTACTTAATTTGAGAGTCATGAAGCAGATCGCATTTTTTGCACTTAAAATCCCGCGACGTCGAAATATTCCAAATTCCGAGGGGTAACTTTCCGCCGTGATTTGCGCAAAGTTATTTCGGTTTCGTTGCGCTTCGTTTTCTGTTTCGTCGACGTCGTCCGACACTCGCTCGCATCGCACACAACATGCCGACCAATTTACCTAACTATGCCTCGGATGTATAAACTCCCGCACTCCCGCCGTCGGCCGCTAGCCGCCGGGTGTGCAAGGAAAACGAGTCAAACGCCGAGGACGAACGAGCGTAACGAGAGAATAAGCTAGTGGAGAGGCGGGCGTGCACTCGCTGATGGGGTTCGAAAGGAAGAAGTTGGTAATTACCGAAATTTCGAGTGTTCCCTTTAGCAATTATGCGGCGTATTACGAAAATGTTGTTCGGTTGCTGCCGAGAGCATTTTATATCGCCAGTCTCGGACGCATAGTTTTCGGCTGGCAAACATTTTCAATTCGAATTGGACCCTGGCCGGCAGGACCCTCACAAGCCGACCCTCGCAACGAATTAAAACATTCGTCCAATCGATTCGACCGCTCGCGCACCGCACGGACAGACAGTAGACGGCATCAAAGCCAACGTCGACGTGGATTTTGCTCCTTAACGAGGACTAATAGAAAAGCCCTTTTGCTCAAAACTAATCTCTTATATATCTTACTCAGGCAAGCACCAGACTTGCTTGCCTTTGCGCTAGTCCTGGCGATACCAATATTTGATAAAAAACGAGCGCCGCGATGAGCATTCCTTATCATAGTCTCAAAAGTGTTCAAAGTCTAAACTAAACTAAACTTTTTTATTCTTTCTTTTTCTGCCCAATACTGGTAACTGTAACTGCTAGGTTGGATCTACACGTGTACATGTGTATGTTCTGTTCTGGCAGACCCAACCCCAACCGGCCTAACTTCCCACAAACTTTTTAGATGTTCGAATGTAACATCAAAATCAAAAGTTTTCGAGAGATCGCGATCGTATATATGAGACCACCGCCACCGACGTGCTCGTTTTCGGCAACCGAACGAGAACTGAAAAGAAATCGGAAAAGATGTGACTGATGTGACCAAACTGACCGAATTGACCAAAGTAATTGTGGGATTGAAACTGCCATACATACATCTTCAAACTCCCCATACATCGAAAATGTTTGAGAGCTTCCTACACTCGAGACTGGGTGCGACAACCTCTATTTCCACCGTTTTTTTCTGCCCCGCTTTGCTTTAATTTACATATCTTGAAATTTTCAGTTCAAGAAGTATC
The DNA here is from genome assembly GCA_030264155.1 of Atheta pasadenae. Lineage (NCBI taxonomy): Eukaryota > Metazoa > Arthropoda > Insecta > Coleoptera > Staphylinidae > Atheta > Atheta pasadenae. The sequence goes on from JARJDS010045239.1 coordinate 48,640, forward strand.
AGGAAAGTGTGAGTTTGCGAATAAACATGGGATGTGTGCCAAGAAATCCGTATTTTTAGATCTTCACATATCCGTAAATATCTCCTCCCAAATATTCTGAAATCAACATTTTAATATTTAAACAGCAATAACAATAAACATTCCTATTGTATTACATCGCCAATAAAATATCATTTATTATAACAACTCATTTCCGAATTACATGTTCGGGATGCAAATTACAAATGGTATTTAAACGAACTCAGATGAGAACATTTAAATATAAATGAGATAAATGAAACCACATCGTTGTTGTTGACATGGTAACTGACAACAAGTCAGCCAGATTGCGTAATTCACGCATATAAATTATTTCATTCCGGAATGTTTAATATTACAATATAACTATAAACTACTTCAATTTGTAGATGCAAACTATGCGAATAATACTGTTTTAGTTCTAGTCTGCTTTGATGGTTAGCAATAAACCGAGATAAAAGTTTACCAATCACGGAAACTATGTCTGTTATTAGTCGGATGCTAAATTGTGATGATACATTACGTTTGTAGTTTGTAGGATGTGTTTACAGACGTCAATATAAAGAAATTTGTTTCAGGATGATTTATCACTTCTTTTTGTTATCCTCTCCAGGGAAAACTGAATAGTTTATGTTTACCCTTAATAAATATAATGGAATTCTGCACTTTTACAGCTCGAAGTGTTTGAAGTCAAGTCAGGCTGATGCCTGAGGGTATGCGCGTATGCAAAGAGCAAGGGTATGAGCAAGAAGAACAAGTCTACAAGCAAGTACAGCTCGCATGCAAATAAAGCGGAATGTAAACAACAGAATAAAACTTTTCACCTAACAATATTTGATCACTGAAACTTTCCTACAGAAAGTTAAGTGACTTTTTCGAAGATAACTTATACTTATAATAATTGAAGATGTGCGCTTGTCGATCTATTGTCATAATGCACTTTGTTGGATTTGATAAAATTTAATTATTTGTTTCAGGAGTTTACGACGATTTCTCTCTTCTCTACAGTCAACGGTAAGTGGAACCAAAGAAATGCGCGTTCGGTGGTTAAATTTTAAATATTTAAGAATGGTGCGAAGTGCTTAGTCGCCGTTTATCCGCGTGCTCGCGTTTAATGGCTAAGCTCGCACAACTCTCGAGATTGTTGATGCAAAATGCATAATAGCCAGTTAAGAGTGCGTAATGATTAATAAGCATACAATTTAATTATGCAGTAAAGCGTAGTCGCGAGTATTAAGAGATACGGTGCATTAGGGACGCGCGTAAACCTTCAATTTCAGCAAGACGGCAGGCATTTAGCAAGGACACGCCAAGGAACTATTCCAAATTCTTCAGCCATTACGCTTCGTCCTCTGAAATCTGCGTCTTGTACGTTTCGTGCGTCTTAACATCGTTAGGCTAGATGGCATTTACCCTTTCAGTACATGGCCTTCCACTTCCCGCTTGCTAACGCGTGTCGGTGTCATCTAACCCTCGTACGCATCAGCGGCGGCAGCAGCGGCATCATCGTTTCTTTACCTAGTTTTATGCGCCATGCGGGATAAGGAGCAGGAGGCAATGCATGAGTGAAATAATGTGTGTCATCGACTTTGACGCACGCGCACAATCCGAACCATTAAATTAACTCGACTTAGGTAACAAACTTTTGCGTAAACCTGAAGCGAACACGATGAAGGATGGGATAGTGTGTAGGGGAGCGCGGACGAAGGACCTGATTGTTATACACCCTAGTTACGCAATGCCGCAAAAGATTATTAATTATAATCATGGTGGAGCGGTGGGCTCGTTTGACACCTCGACGCTGTTGCTTGTGAAGATGCCGCCGCGCAAAGCTTAGCGAGCAAGGTTTACCGGGTAGGGACGTAACGAGCTTAGGGCGGGAAACCGAACCAAAACTGAAACCTTCTAATGGATCCAATCGACTCTCACAGCTAGGAGTAGCTGGAAAATTGGAGCATACCGGACGTGCGACATGACTAAAACCTTTAGTTTATTTATTTACTTAGTTCAACTGCTATTAATATCAGTCGCGGGCCATATGCGTTGTTCTGCCGCCTCCGCTTTAGAGTGGAATTCATGCGAAACATTTGGAAATTTAAGCGTACGACGCGTGTTCATCGATAAACACCGGTGATTTGCCTAATTGTGCTGTGAAAATTTAGATTTGAATACGTTTGTGCGTATTGTACTAACGAAAAATAAGCCTAGTCTTTATTTAAATTTAATTCCACCCTGTTTGTGTTATGCGCACGTCGGAAAAATAAAAGCTTCATAATCCCTTTATTCTTCCACGCCTGCTCAGTTTGGAAGGGGGCAAACCGGTCCAGAGATGAAATATTAATTATAGCAAGAATTATCCACGCCTAATCCTTATTACACGACCTTAACCGGCATTGCCGCCTCTGGCCTGGTCTGCACCGCAGAATGCTTGCGTTGCCAGCGGATAACCAACAGCAGTGTTACCAAGCGCTAATTCGTTCCCAGACCTGCATCTACAGCGCTTACATTCACATGCACACACCTAAACAATCAAATACTTACCGCCGCCACAAGGGGTTGAAAAGCATTCATTCTCATACGAACATTCATACTTCTACCTCTACATATGTGGGCATATCGTCAAGATAAAGGCCACGACAACGTTGGCGGACTCCAACTCCAACTCAAATTCGCGCCGGGTCTTTTGTTGCGACTCGCGGCCGCCGCCACCACCACCGTCGAGACTGCGACGCGCGCCTGCACATATTAGACTTCCGGTTTCCTCCGGGCGCGCAGGCGAGCACGTACGTACGCCAGCGCGCGCCTAATACGTCCGCGCAATTACACAATAACATCGCAACCCCATTTCGGGCACGCCGTTATAATAAACCCACTTACTACCGCCCATACCACAAGGCATTGCTCGCCCGACCGTGCGAATCACCCCTTCAGCCACATTCGCCATCTGAGTCCATTACAAGTATTACAACAATTACCTCCGCCGCTTCGCGTTTTCGCGTGTTTACCGACCAAAATACAACCTGCAACACACCCACAAAAAACATCCAAAACATTAAACAGCTACACACGCTCTGTTGAGACTCAACTTACCAAAAACCCAAAAAATAAACGCTGTGTATCAATATGGTGCTTGCTTTGTACCTAAATAAATTTACTTCAAATTCATAACATTTTTAGGTTAGTTTACATTCACTGGGCGCCTGCGTTCCAACTTAACATAAATGATGTATTAATAATAAGGTACGTCAAGAGCTCGCGCAGGCGGCGGAAGTTACTTCCGGTGTGGTGGGGTGGCATTACAAGAATGCTTGCGATGTATGGTTTTGGGGCTGCATGCACTGTGTTGGAAAACAATGCAATTAGTACCTATATGCAAGTTGGGGCACGGTGCAGAGTGCAGAGCAACGCGCGTAATTATTACGTTATAATTAACGAGTGCGGCGTGCATTCACGAATTCGCCGTCTGCTACTCCGACCCAACAATGACTAGGCATTCATACAGTCTTAATTTGCAAATCACGTACGTTCTTTTCACATAAATTGTCATTAAAATATGACATCTTTAAAAACATCAGCGAGGAAATAATAATTCAGGCTTTTTATTGCATGTGAGATACACTTAGAATATTAATTTTAAATGTCAAAGTCATGCATCCCCTAATTTCTTAAAACTACTACTGTATTCCCGAAATATGGATTTTTAATTATAACTTTTTTAAAGCTAAGAATAAAAATTGCAAACCTAAAAAATGCTAAGAAAGAAAAGTAGCAAAAGGGGATCAGAATTATAGGTTATAGCCGTGGTTGGTACATTACAGGTTAAAGGGTTTCAATATCAAAATAAGGAGTGATTATTTTTATTAAAACATTATTTTTATAGGAACATGCAGTATGCCCCTGTTGGCTCTAGATACTCGTAGAGTTAATTTTCTGCGTGCGAGCATGCATATGCATTATGTTCGGTGGTTCGGTTTTCGATTGAAAACTTTGCCGGAAACTTTAATTGGAAAACGCATCGGTTTTCACATTCTGCAACCCTCGCACAAGCACCGCGCCTGGATTACAACAAGCCATTTATTTCAATACGTTTCATGCTTCTCTGCTTTGAACGACCACACCACAAATAGAATAATTGATTATTTCGTGTGCATATTACAATTTTTACTACCAAAATGCAATTTTTCCTCAATATTTATTGATTTCTTCTTGATTAAATGAAAAAATGAATATGGACCTTGATGTCCACCAACTTTAATTTGCTAGGGTATCTTTAGTAAACTACCAAAGGTGTAAGTAACCTTAAGAAGAGGTCTATAAGGGTCACTGTATACTTCAAGCATCTTGAATAGCATGATATTTCAGCAACCAGGGCAAACCCCGTGCCATTATTTGGCCGGCTAGTTTTAGTAGTAGGAAGACGGTGAAAGGTTGAGGCTATATTAGCGAGCGTTCGCAATTACGCCCTTGCATGTTAAATGCATCCAGTTTCAATGCTTCCATATTCTAAGTGTTCTTAAGCCGCCGTTTGCTTCCCTTGCCGCCTCGGGGGGTAATGCATCTGCTGTTGCAAAATCTAAGCTTAGACTTTGGGTTGAGTCACTGAATTTCGAACAATCTAAGATCGTACCCCGCGCACTCAGACACTCTTGGAGCGTCGGCGTCGCGAAGGAGACGCGGAAAGAATGAGGGCACCTTCGATGTCGATGGTGGCGGTGAGGAATATGCGAACAAGCGATTTGCGGATGAGCGCCTGAGTGCGAGGCGCTCGGATCCTTTAGTGTGTTTGTTCGAGATTGACTAAAATCATCGTCGTTGCTAAAATTGAATCGAATTTGAATTTCTGATTAGGTTATATCTTTGAGTACTAGTCGGCGGTCGTTGCGCAAGCCGCGCAATGCGCCCGGTTACGTGCAATTCATGATTTATGCGCGAATAATTCGAATAATTCTTGAATAATTGAAAACTTCAAATGAGAATCCCGGCATCTACCACATGAAGAAACTCTTCGTGAAAGGGTAAACAAAGTTTAGATTAATTCCACAACATATAGAAAATTAAAGTGCACTGAAATAACAAACATTTATCATAAAAATCACACCGCCAAATCTAAGAATTGCATAACTCAAAGACGAGCCCGGCACAGACATTAATTTATCTTTTTCTGTAATGGTAAGCACGTTGTTTACGAATAAGCAAAAATACACCAAACTGTCTTTGTGTCTTCGTGCGGAATGAGCGTAAATTACTCAAAGCGATTAAAGCGACAATATTGCACGAAACAAACAAATATTACTCCGGCACGTCACTCCGCGGAATTCATATTATTTAAACACGTCATTGCCTTTCGGCTCAAGCTCAAGTAGCAGTGGTGTTCCATCAAGGAACAAATAACTTTCGCCTTTATTTTGCGCGCGAAGAAATATTACTCCCGCGCTAGCTATGCGCATTCGCGCTCAATGATGAAACGCGGATGACAACCGAAGTAATAATTTCGAAACGCTAAAAACATTAATAAAACGCGCCACACCGGAAGGCGCCGCCGCCGCCACAGCCGCGGATAGAGCGCATTGTGAATGTAAAGTTAAGCGTAGAGATGAAGCGCTCGAAAGAGTTAAAAACGAATTGCTTTTTCGGCTAGGCGCGGGCCAGGACCAACGGGGCTGCCGACCATTTGGCGCTTTTACGTGCATCGCCGGCGTTTTGTAGTTACATAACAACTTAAGGTCGGAATTTATTGCGGAATTAGAGACGCGAGGCGCGGAACGAAACGAGCAATTAGAAAATGTGCGCAACTCAAACACGTGCCCCACTTAGAAGGGGCCAGCGGGCCAGTACAAAAGAAGAAATTGTGCAAATTGGAAAACGGAAAATGCCAATTGTTTTCAATTTAACTTCGGTGGAGCAAAAAAGCCCGCAGCGTGAAGAGTGAGCTTAAGCAGAGTAATTGTTCATTAGCAACTTTTCAAATCACTATCATCGCGGCAACACATTAGCTTTTAGCTGTAGCTTTTTATTTCACCGGCGTCGAGGCGGCGGATGCGTTTTCATGAACGAGCGCACGTCGATCTCAGTGTCTATTTAATTAAACATTTGATGTCGTCGCCGCGTTGCGCTGGTGAATCCGACATGCGCCGGATGTCGGATGCTACCACTGCTTCCACATTGATGTTATGCCATTTTAAGTTGCACCAGGCTATCTGTCGCTTGTTATTTCAGTCCGCTACACGCCCGCAGGCCACCGCCGCCGCCATCGTCGCATATTAGTCGCGCCGGCGGAAGGTTCGTATCGATTTCCGATGGATGTTTATCTTCAATTTCACGCACTCGTTCACACTCAACAAATTCAAAGGCGACGGTGGTTCCGGAAATGACAATTCTTCGCTTTAGCTGGCGCTCATCGGCTGACGCGAAGAAACGCGTCACCTGCGTCGATAACACGCGACGCTAAATTTACGATGCGGCTACAATTAGCGCGACATTAATCTCAGGCAATTCGACGTGGAATTAATAATTCAATATCAAGACGTCGGGGAGCAGTGTCACATCGTGTTTTGCTAGTAACATTAATTCTTATTACAATGCGGCGATGGGTTGGGGTGAACCGGAACTGGATCAAGAGGAATCTTGATGTTAACAAATGATGAAGGTGCCCGTGCCCAAACCCGTCACAATGATATCTGCTGCTCAATTTTCAGCCCAACTGAGACTTGTCCGCTTCCCTAGATTCTCTTGCGCCAATTAGGCCTAGAAGGGTTGCAAATCTGCGGAATAACAAGCGTTTCAAATTAGGTCGCCAAAAAATTGCAGAACAAATGATTTTGAATCAAGCGTTTAAGTGAAAGCAACATTTTCTAATTTTCAATCTATTAGTAACAGGTTGAGAATAACAAAACAACAGGGTGAACAGAAGCGCCCTCGGGCAATCCATAGTTTTACACAAAGGATTGGCTCATATTATAGTGCGCTATTAGGAGAGATGTGAAACGAATGCAATACATCTCGGTGGAAGCGACGCGGGTTTGCATTAACGAAGACGCTAGGGTTCTATCTACATGCCCAGCGTATGGCGGTGTGTACACGCAGATTGGATGTTTTGCGGGCAGGCATTGGGCGGCTGATGGCGAAGGAAACGGCGTGTTTGGTAATGGAAAGGTCGTGCGGCCCACTTCCAAAACTGGAGAGGAAAAGCTCAAATTGGATGTTGGTTTTCGTCTTCTCGAACAACATCAGTCACCAGGCTTGTTGTGCGCTGTGTTATTAATCTAGTTCCCCACCCCCACTACCTTCGCCGTTCTTGTTCCCGCGTTTGTGGATCCGCGAGCATCACCGCAACCAACCGTATCTTGTTCTATCGCGCAAAATGGAAAACGCCAAATCGAAAGTGGACGGAAAATGGGGATATGGAAACGCTAATTGTTTTCTGAAACGCTGAAGGCGCACCGACAATATTGTTAGACGCAATAATAACATTCAACATTTGCCGATCAAAATACACATACACGGAAAACTTTGACCTCTTCATAAACTGGAAGCAAATGTAGGAATTTCTATTAAAGTTACTTTTAAATTTTAAATTCAATTTTACCCATTGTTCTTGTAATGGGTAAAACTGCATTTATACTATGAGATAATTAAGTTTTGGTATTAACAAACAAATACAGTTTTCCTACAATGAAGCGCAGCAAATGTATGTTATCTGTAATATGAAGTTGAAGCTTAATAAATAGAATCCGACTGTTTGAAAAACTGATTTAAGCGGAAAGCAGAAGAAGACGCAAGAGGGGAAATGAGAAAAACGTTTAAAGAAAGAATGGCGCGGGTAAACTTAACGACGTGTACCTAGCGCTGCTGTGTTCGCACGCACGGAGAAGCATCGAAAGCTCGTTAGCGGGAGCGCCGCCGTCGCCGCCGGGAGAGTGGGCGACACATCGAAAAGCGTCGAGTGCCGGAGCAAACTCTAATTAAAAAGTTTTAACCGCGCACGCCGCACGAATCGGTCTCGGCGAAAAATCGCTACCAAACGCAAGCAAGTCGTCCACTTGTGCGCTCTTGTAGTGTATCTTGTTGATGCCACCCCTCGGTCTTTAAATTATCTCGTCGAACGAACGCTAAACCGACGAAATGTTTGAAATATGAAGTGCTGTGCTTGACAAAATAGAAAAAATACACATCAAAGGATAGGATGCTAGGATACCACGTCATAGAATTCTCAAAGAGTGGCAAAGGTGGCGTGGAGGCGGCGAATGCTCATAAAGCAATTTTACGTCTTAGTTTTCGAGCGCTTAATGAACCAGGAATAAAGTGGCGAAAAGTCAAAAGTTGCTGCGTACGGATTGCGATTGCGATCGTGAAAGTCGCGTTTTCTAAAACAATAAACCGCCCCCGCGGATTATTCATCGATTCCGATATCGTGTCGGATCACTCGGTGGCGCTTCGCGAGCTTTATTGGCGCACGCATTTGAATTTTATTGCGATGCCACGGCCACCTCCAGTTGTTGGCTTGAGGTTTGAGGCAAGCTACGAGACGGTCGTGTTTATCGAGCACGCGGATCGCGTTCGGCGATAACCAAGCAAATGCCTCTCTTTGGGCGTCAACACAAACCGAAGTTCGAGTAGCTCCAGAGTCGGATGCTGCGGCAGGCGGCAGCGCGACGCGGGCGGAAACAGCGGCCGGCTCAAAGTCGAACTTCCTCACCTCAAGCCCGCGACTCGCCGCCGCCACGCGCGCGGCACGAACCACACGAAGCGCCCCCCATATATATTCCATTCTCCGCGCGAGGCGACGCGCACAATGCGAACGAAACAAGGCGCGACCGACAACAGAACTATAATAAACGCCTCGGCTTCCAACTATTACGAGCGCGAAACAAACACGCCGCGCTGCGCACAATGGTTTTAGCTAAGGGAGGCGGCCACCGAAGAACTTCGACTCTGGCAGACCGTAGCGGGCGGGTGTCGCACGCTCTTCGCCTCGAATAGAAACCCGCTTGTGATCTCGTCGTCGTCGTGGCATCGTCGTTTGCGTAACTGCCGAACTGTGTTCAAATTGCAGTTGGAAACTCACGATTCGCGCCAACGACTACCTGCTACGTGGCGGCGGCGAGCCGTCCAACTTTGGCGCCGTATCGCTGCCGGAGCATTGCTAGAGCACTATATGTAGTTATCTGTGCGCTGTCGCTAATTATATGCTTCCTGCTTTAATGAACAACCCCAACTCCAGTGTTTCTAGAGTCTGAAGCATCTCTTACGCTCCATGCCCCCGCCTCCACTCTATCCCAATGATCATCGTTCTTCTCTTTTGTGTTGTTTACAGAAACGATGCTGACGCCCCATCATTTTTGCTCCTTTATCCGTAATTTTCCTGGTATTCATTGTGCATCCAAAGTCAATGAAAATCAATAATTGATCGAAATCGCATGCATATTGCCAAATTCAACATCTGCCATTTCCCATTTGGCGTCTCTCATCTCGCGTGGTTTTGCATTTAATTCCGATAACTTTGCCATAGCCGGGGGAGGCACTCGTATCGTTTTGTGTATCGTTTCGTTGCGAGTTATCCTTGTTATCAAACCATCAATCAAAGCGCTGCTCCGACGTCTGACTGATAGTTTCCCCGTCGCGTGCTCCCAAAACTACAATAGCGATGCGCTATTGCCGCTACCACAACCACCCCCCGCGTCGATCGGTCGTTTCCAGCGCATCCCACACAGATATCTAAAGTTTCCATCTATATCCAGGCAGTTGCCACCGCTGCGTTGCGAATATGTAACGCGAGGCCGTAAGAGCAGTTGGTATCTCTGATACTGTTCTGACTTTGACTACGACTCCAACCAACAATCCCAAACTCCAAGCATGGATTCAACTCTCGAATCTCCGTTTGCCAATGCAGTCTTTCCGAATGCAAACTGTCATTGTTGTGTTGTGTTGTGTTGCTACAATGTTTCTGTTCTACTCTCTTTGGCGGCGGAAATGTGGGTTGTGTAAGGATGGGGAGGTGGGAATCATATTACAAATCGAAATCTAACCATACAGATTTAGGCCACTGCGATACATCCTAATTCCCTAATTACACGTTTTCTCTAATTCTAATACTTTTCTTGCAAACATAAATTCTAATTAATCGTGGAAGAATTTACGCGTTTAATCAAGTAATTAAGGTTTCCTTTATCCCGCAGTTAATAATTCGACGTTTAAAGTAAGCAAAGCGAGAAGGATTCCCCAAATGCTTCGCATTGAGAACGATGATTTAAACCGATTGAGCCCGCTAGCGCACTGAAAAGGAAAACATTCGCGTTCTTAATTACCATTCCCGGCTTTAGTGTGCGCAAGGCGCGCATCAATATTGCATCATTAATTAAAATTAAAACCGAAATCAATAGCGTCAACTTTTACGCGAGCTTTCAGCAGATCGACGTTATCAACGTTCATTAATTTTACGTTTACAGTGCGCGATTCTATTAAGCTTCTTACGTTTGGAGCAAATATTTGTCGTAATCAATTTTTAATAATGGAAAACTTGATTAATATTCTAAACATTTCTTTTCCAAAGCCAACAGTATTTAAATAAATAAAAGGAAAATTGTCTTAGACTGTCTATCAGAAACTATTTGAATTATTAATATGTCAACATCACAATTGAAGACTTTGACGTCCAGACTACAAAAGTAATGGAAAAATAAAAAGTTTTGGTTAAAAAGTGCGCTGACGTTGCATAGGATTTGGAGCGACATAAAAGTCGTTTCATGTGTTTGCGCACAACGTAGTGCACTTTATATCGCCGAATTGCAGAGATCGATTCGAATTAAATAGGTTATGCAAATGAGGTCGCTACAAATGCGCGGAATTTGTATCCGCGGTGGCGGATGCCGCCCGCGTCAGGATTAGAGGGCAATCAGCCAAGTCGACGCGAACGTGACCAAGGATCCGATATGCGTCGCGCGTGTGTACATAGGAACGACGAAGAACACCATCCGAACTCTAATGAACTCCGGCTTTCTGGACCAACCAATTAATTTTCGATTTTTTACGCGTTGCTGAAACATGCGTAATGAACGTTGAATGTGCACCTGGATTAGAAACTATCGATAACTGCCGCCCGCGTGTGTGTTATAATTGTATTTGTCAGGATTTGCGCAGCAAACGTTTTTTCCCTGAAACGGCGCGGCGCCCGATTTTTCCATTCATCAACATTTCATCGCACATCGCACCACACCGGACGGCGGCAGTGTCGTTTGGGTGCGTTTAATCAGCAACCCTGCCGCTGTACTGGCCCACACACGTATCTACCTTACAAATTGACTTCGTGTCCCCGTGGCGCACGTCACGTATCATTCGCTCCATACACGCGCCGCGCGATTTTTTACTCCTCGCGCCAAGGGATGAAAAAATCCGGGCGCGGGTTTTATTGAAAGTCACTCGCCGCGCATCAATCAATGTGTTTAGCCAGCACGACTTCAAGGCATTCAAACTGGGTGGATGCTCCACAAATATCCGATCGACTTCATCATGTCTATCAACTTGTATGACTGCAAATGCAAGCACAAATTTGTTGCATGAAATGCAAACAGCAAACACGCGCGTGCTGTCCGTCGTTAATGAAATTCGCAGTTGAATGCAATGCCCCCAAGCGCGGAACTAGAACGATTGTGGGAGTTATTCGCGTTGGTTGTGTCTGTTACACCCCCCGAATGAAACATTTGTTTGATTTTAGATTGAATGTTGAATTGACTTTGACCCACGGCGCATTGAATCAACTCTACCACCGCGCTCCTGCTGCGCGGGAAGGCCGGAAATCGATGACAAATTGGAACCATAGCGAGCAAGAGTAATCTTCTAGACTTGGTTGTACGTTGTTCGCGTTTTAGACAATCAGGTAAGATTTTTTGTTCCTTAAAACCGAATTCTTATTCACCAGGTTTTGCTACAAAAAAAAAACTTTCATCTGCAGTTAGAACAATGAACGATTTCCCATTCATAATTTTCTAGGAAAAAAAAACAAATAAACGTGATTGAATTAAGCCGCGGGCTAAGCCAACGTTAAAGCCGTGAGTTCATTGTGTTACGCTGGCTTTTTGTTATTAATCTAATTAACCGAGAAGAAAGTTGCAAGCGACGCTTGTGGTCTACCTTTTGCTTCAGTTCCGCTGCTGTGTTGCGTTGGAATTCGTCTATTCCGTGCGAAGACGTCGCAGGTTCAACCCACGCATTTGAGTACACAATGCGACGCAGTGGAACCAAGCTGAATTTATTTATCCCTTGCGGCATTCTTTTATCAATCATTATGGATTCTGGATTTTCAGATTCAAGTTTTCTACACGTTTGGAAGCAAAGCAAAGTTTGCTAACTTTTTCTTCACCCAAAGCTCGCTCTACTAAAAGCTTGGAATTTAGTCTAAACTTTTTATTATATTTGCCGCCCCTCTAAACAATTTATAAAGTAAAACAAAATTTATAGTTAAGTCAATATTTTGTAACTTAATTAAAATTTGAAGGTTACATTTTTATTGATTCATTTGTTATTTTGAAAGGTTTGAAATTGCGCTATTTTATTAGTAATCTGTAACGGTATCGTTAATTAAGTTTTTCGAATCTTTTTGGTCGTAAATTACAGTTTAAAATGCATTAAGGTAATTATTCGATCGATGCATCGAACGCTGTGTAGTTTTAATTCAATTGAAGCGAATTTTAGTTCATCGGTGAAGAAGAGGTCGAGACTCCAGTTCATTACGACGCTGCCACCACGGCATTTCTTACCCTTATCGTTGCTATCATTTTTCATCTATTTCGATTTGTTCGTTTCGCGTGTCATTGTTCGCTCTACTTAGCTGTGGCTTGTTCGTGCGGCAGATTATTGGTGTGTTTCGTTGCAAGACCAGCGCAACATTCTCGGAATCGAAGGATCAGACATGGGTTAGTAAGTGTGTTTGCGCGGGCGTCTCATCCCATCTGTAAAACAACGGGATAACAATATCTGCCGTCATCTATTCGAGCGGCGCGCGGCAGAGCCATATATTACTCACCCTCCCGCCTCTCTGTTCCCTCTGTTCCCGGACGACCGGCAACATTATAACGAGCCACGAGCAGCAGTGGCGGCTTCCCAAAACTATGGAACTATGCCATGCCCGAAGACGCTGGGATAGAAAAACACGCGCTTCGCGCTGTCGCTGCAAAACGACGCACAAACTAAAAAAAAGTTTAAGTAAAAAGTAAAAATCGTTTTGTTCTTGGCGCTGGCGCGAGCTGGGAACAAGACGAGACAAAACGTCCGTTCGAATTGTAAATTTCAGACGAAAACGACAACTATTAACGTTTACCCTGCGGCAGTTACGTGCCACCGCCGTCGCCGCGAAGAGGCAATAATCCACCGCGGCGAGAACTAATGCGCGCCGCGTAATAAACTCAAGCCTCTTTGCTGCCGTAATTTACGATCATCGATTTTTTCTGTTGTCGATGTGCACGCCTGTATATTAGAAAATAAAAGTTCTTTATTACGTCCATCAGCGCCGCGCGCCTCTTGTGCGTCTAGTGTTTCACTTATAACCGAACCTGGCGAGCGCCCCATATTTCTCACACATCGTCTCGCTCATTGTCGCTGTCATCTATCTTTCCCGTCCGCCTCCCGCGCCACCCTGCCGGCTCGAATCAAACCTTTTCTTCTATTGCCTTCGTTTGCTTCCTGCTATCGATTCGAGCGAGCGCAAACAACATTCCGCGTGCCCGGTGTGTGCCAAAGTGCGGAAAATGCGCACACCAGCTTACAAACACACGCTCTGGCTATGCCAAATGGGAAATAAAGAAAACTACAAACACTGCAAATATTTTCCTTGTCGGCGCGTATTTATCCCGAACAATGACAGCGTATTACGATGTGACATTTATAGTGTTCACCTAAATACTTCACAGCAATAGGTTTTCATCCACTTTCTAATAGATCTCACACTTTATTCATTTCCCACATTTTATTCAATTTATTGACCAAGAATTTAATGAAATACGTAAAACCTCAATGTTGTATATTTTAATATTGTAACCTAAAATAGACACTTCGCAATACCCATAATGATATTTTGTGAAGTATCTTGCACATTGGAAAAAAAGTCAAAGAATCAAAAACGAGGGGTAAATTTTAAATTGGACTTTCGCCTGCAATTTCCTGCTTTTGTGAACCTTCTGAGCCCTCAGCACAGCTCAGCCATTCGAACGCATTATGTCTGAATTTCTTCCTGTTTGCCGCCGTTGCGCCGCGCCGTCGCAGGAATAATACCATCACTTATAGATGAGTATCGGGTCGTTAACGGGTGTATCCACCTACAATGAAATGCGCTTAAACAGCATCGTTATTTGAAAATTACAACGACTCGTTTTCGTGGCGTTTTTCGCATTTCTAGCGTTCAATAAAATTTACGGGAATGTTTGGTTTCGATCATGGATTTTTTTATGATAGTGATAATTATCCGGTGCGATTACGAAATTATCCTCATGAATTAATGAATGTCTGCGGATAAAAGCGCATAATAAAAGAAGCCACATATTGAGAACCGATTTGCGTCATTGGCGGTTATTGGAAGCGGAACTGCAGGAAAGGACATAGTAAGAGCTGGAAAATCGTTAAATGCTCTTAATGTATTCTGAGCTGAGTTTTCGACGTGGCTCAACGTATGCCAGCGTCTAATTCTGCTTTACTCTAGGGCCTAGACGAAACCGATTTATAATTTCTCTTTGGCAATCGTGCCGCTTCGATTGAATTCCATTCTCTTCCGATGCTGCACTTTATGAATGCAAATCGATTTAAGATTTGAATGTGCACGCGTCCATAGGGCTTCTCGCAGAACCCGCAGGAAAATGAGTCAAGTACGACACTATGGAAATGGTTCTTTTTCTTAAAATTACAATTATGTTTGTTTTTGCATTTCAAACAGCTCGCAGACATTCTTCATACATTGTGATATGCTTGGTTAAGATATTAGATACCCAGGTGAGCACGCGTTTCGCACAATATTATCCCACCGATTGCATAAGTAATACGTACATGCGGAAAACAGAAACAGAGACTAAAATAATGCGGATACAACGCACCGACTGGAAGCACACGGTAGTGGTATGTCGGAAAAGGAGTCTAGTGGTTTGCGCGCTCCTGGGGGCTGTAATCTAGCTCCCTTGTGCAGAGCTGAGCTATGTAACAATACAACTCGTCGTTGCGGGGGTGGGAGCGTCAGCGCAATAGTGCAGATCGGCACCAAATCGTTGGGGATGAGCACACCTTTCTCGTGCGACGAGAAAAGGAAAGGCACTATTCGGCCCCAACCGTCGAGGTGTTAATTAACTCGCGTTCCTCTTGCGGTCGCCTGCCGCCGCCTCACCGCCAACCAAGAGCGAGACGCACACCGTATCTGCTCGTGACAATCCGTTGTTTTTGCTAACTGAAAACACCTTGAGCACAATGGGGGTGGCAATGGAGCAAGTCCGGAAATAAAACGCAGATCTCGTTTAACTTTATTCCTAGAATAACAAGAACTTAGGCCGTAAATAACAAAAACAACAATTTATCTATCAATATTTATTACAAAGTATTTTTATCATCAGATAATACAGATTGTAGTACACTCAATGTTTCTATCACAACATTAACTGTCAATTTAGAACTAACTCTTAATTTGTCCTTATTCAAATGATTTCCAAAAACTACAAAATTATAAACCGGATTATATTTTGACGAATTTCAACCCGGAGGAGTTTTTGGTCATAGCTGTAGTTGGCTTAGAAGTGCCTTTCGGGCCAACGAGATTTTGGTGGTTCCTCAGCTCGGATCAGGACCACTGGGCAATTGGATGCGACGTAGTCATCGCTGCGGCAGCGGAAACCCATCATTTTTCCGAATGCATTCAGGTGGTGGCTGCTGCTACTTCGCTGAATCACGGGTATACCAACACCCACCAAGCAGTATTTTTTCAGTGTCTTGCAAAGGTTCGCCCAGAAGCGGGTCGTGTTGGAATCATTTCCTGCCTTTTCGGAATGTTCGCGGCGTTGGGAAACAGGCATAGCTCGACTGCGTATACTGTTCACGTTCATCAGCTTCTGATTCGAGTGCAGATGTAAAAAGCACGGAGCCATTTTTGAGTTGTACCAACCGCAATACTGTGAATTTTTGTCGTCGGAAAATTTGGCGATGCGTTCACCAGGACGTTTAGACACGTAATGAAATCAGTACGTCATGTCATCGATAATTTTGTTTGTGTCACCATGGTGTCAAAGCTCCCATGATTTATGAAAAACAGTTGTTTTTTGCTTTTGGAATTAAAAATTTAACAAAAAGTAAACGCGCTAAAAAGAAGCATAGTGTTTTAATAAGAACAGATTTGATGAAGAAACTTGCCGGGTGTTGCATCGTCGACTGTTAGAATGGATTAAGATTTTTATCGAAAATGCAGCCGACGGAAATTACATTCCTGGGTTGAACACCCAGCAGGTTTATTTTTTGTTCGCCGCTTAATCGTGGTTTTTTTCCACGGGATTGCAAGTGCGATGCAAAACTAAGTAACATAATGAAAGTAATTAAAGTTCAGCGTTCGGCGTTAATCGTTTAGGCGTGAAGCACACGACGACAATTTCCGGCGACTTCCGGTCACTCGCAGTAACGTGGGCGGTTGTGATGGTGCAGTAATGGTATGAGAAGGGCACATTGACTCGCCCTCGAGGCGGTCGCGGCATGTGTGCGCCGCCACGGTACGAGCGTTATTATTGATTTCGCAAATGCAATTAGCGACGTAATTGCAATGATACTTAACCGTGAAATTGCATTCGATTTCTCGGGCGACGGCGGCTGGGCGCGAGACGCGAGACGTTGCTTCTTGCACCGGCGAAGCAGAGTGGGGCGGCGACGGCAATGCGGCAACTGCAACTACGATCGTAGGTTCAACACGCCAATTTGCCTTCACGTCGAAACGAGACGAGCGTTGCCAATTTCTTCGCGACATCAAAAAAAAATGATCTGCACAAAATTAATACCACGAATGGTTGCACGCGGCTATAAATGAACAAATGCTACAATTGAACAAAACATTTTATATTTTTATTAATTTTGCATCCAGCTGGGTTTAGTTTGGTTTAGTTTATGTAAGGTGAAAATTTATACGGTCGGGGAGTTCTTTTTTTTGTTGCAGTTTTTTTTTTCATTTTGTGTTTTTGTAGGTCTTCGAAGGGTTTGAAGAAAATAAAGAAAAACAAAATCACGGGTAAGAACGTAAGAAAACGGCATATTTGCATAGATTTTTTTGTCGCCCCCAAGTAGCGCCAAAGCAGCCGGAACACAACAAGAAAACTGATTATCATAAGTTATTCCTGACTTCTTGTCTCCACGCCGTTTCGCGTTGGCGTTCAAGTCTGCTAGCCTCCGTCGCCGCCGTCGTGCCGTGCTGGCCCTTCGCATTGACACTTTCTATTACACCCTGTCACCGGAAACGAAAATCTTACGTTCACGCCTAAAATGATATTCAATAAGCGTCGGACAAACTTTCCATCGAACACCTCCATTTTATTAATCAACACGATGCTTCAAACAAAAACCCATAAAATCATAAAACTTGATGCAAACTTTTCCTGTCACGAATTTTTCTTTTGTTTATAGCATTTTCAGAAGTTCAAAATTATTATATTTTTTATGTGAAAATACTAAAACAAATAGTTTATGCAAAATAAACCAAAACCAATAAAAACACAGTTTTTGTTTTGCTAATACATAAAACTGTATTTTGCGTGGTTGTACGAATAAACATTTTACACTGTCATTTCTATTTCATGAAATTGCCGGTGTCCGTTTGGGCGAGAGTCGAGCTTAACCATTGCGCCCGATGTATTATTTAATCGCCACTCGAATCGGACTTCTTCCACCTCCGCGGGGACGCCTCGCCGGCTTCGACGGCCGATAAATCTATCAATTTCCGGATTTATGTCTTTTTTGTACGCCTGCAAGCGACGCCCGCCGCTCGCCAAGCCTTTATCGTCATTTTTCGGTTATCTACTTCTGACGTCGGCGTCGCGTCGCCCCGATGAGCGCCCGCAGAACGGGGCCGGCCCGGTGGAGATTAAAAAAATATATATAACCGCCGCGTGCAATCCATATTCAAACTGCTCACGGTGCTCACGTCTGTTCCGGATGCGGGAAAAGAAACGAGGCACGCCCACATGGCACCCGTTTTGCACTCGTGCAAAATCTACGAGCTTTTCAAACTTTTCCTCCGAACTACTTATCGTCCATTTACCGTGCGCTCCGGTACATCGGTAATAAACTAAAGCCGGGAGTTCCAATGCAAATCACATATGGATAAACGGATTAATAACGTCAAAGTGATTTTTTTAAATTTTAATTTTCTTATAAGTTTGCAATGAGTTTAATTTCTGCTGAAAATTATACGTACAGTTACTGTTTGTATTGCAAACAGAATTAATTAATTTATTCCGCAATTGGCGTATTTTGTTATATTTGAAATATCAGTTAACGTGCGCCATTGTTTGTGCATATTTTGTGTTTACCCTAACACGTACACTTTCCATAAATGTGTTTGAATTATCTACTTAAATAAATCTAGTTTATGAATACATTACGTTTCATGAAATATTCATGCGACGTATCAAATGACGCCCTAAAAATGAAAATTGTTGTATTCGCAAAACAATTGACCAGCATAATGTAGCAGTAGATTACTAAAAATAAAATGATGTGTTATAATACGTGTGCAATGATACGCGTTGGTAGTTACGAATTAAATTCAAATTTACCTGTCTATGTGTTATTTGTAGGCCAGCCAATAAACCATAATGCGGTTAACTTATAAGTTGATTTTTGCATAGAAAACAAGTAAATTGAAAATGGATAAATGCAAAATTTGATTTGCGCAGACAAACAACGTGCTTAAATCGATGCGATCTCAATGATATTTGCAATTTCGATTACCAAAAATAAAACATTGGAGCGTAACGCCCGCAAGCGGATTATTTTTATTTGTTGCCATTGTTTGGCGCCGACACCCGCAGAGAAGGCCGGAATGGGGCGGTAGGGGGCGGCACGCAGACCTCCGCATTATGAACATTCCAACATTCAGCAGGCGGCCGGCATACCGATGCCACTGTCACCGCCGCTGCCACTAAACAATTAACAATTATTTCGCATCGCGGTTTGCCTTCAAATATTTATTATCGTGCAGTCGGTCCGATTTACGAGCGCATACCTTTTTCCCAGGCATGCATGGACCTCGACGGCGGCGGCTCCGCACCAACTCGTAAAGCGCATTAGTGCGCGTAAACAATATAAATATCGCCATTATCGCCACCAACATCGACATGAATCGTAATCGCTACCGCCGTCACAATTACGATTATGACGCGCTGTAGAACAAGCATGACGTGCAACACCCTATATGTCAATAACGATCGTAATCGTTGTTTTGTTAATGAGTTGCGTTCACCTCTCGATTACTTATGGCGGTCGCGGCCCGCGCTCACAATTAATCATCTGATCAATCAAACTCTATTGACACGCGGGTGGCGGTAACCAATTTGCGTGTGGTGCGTCGCAACACAACTTGACTACGACCTACGATCTCTAATTGGCGTAATTAGTGCGCGCTTTGTTGCGTAATACTTCTATGCGAACTTGCAAAATAAGGCGTATTGAAGCGGGTGTGGAATAGTGCGGAGGCGCCGGGCAACGCGCTGAATTGACTGAAATTTGAGCGATGCTGGGCTGGGCACGTTCTGCTTTGTTTTTTCTCGCATGTAACGAGCGGAATTAATGATCGTTAATACGTGCCGGCATGGTTACCGACAAGCAACAATTATGATCGCCTGCGTTGGTTTCAAACAAACAAAACGAAGATTTGTAATTTGCACAACAGCGCTCAGCAACCACACAACTGTTTATATCGGAAATAATTATGCTGTTTTTAATTGTTTATTTTTGTATAACGTTCACCGCGTTTTTGTTGAATTGTAAATGTTAATGATTACACAATTTTGAAATAAAATAAATAATTTTACCAACGGAAATAATTGTGTAGAGAGTGTTAGTTTAAAATATGAGAGACATTTTTTTTCTTTAGAAGAAGCATTCTATTAGAGCAAAGATAAAAGACAGAAATGAATGCACTTTGTCAGATCAATTGGGTTTAATAAAGCAATCAGAAAAAGAGTCAGCAACGTCGGCAGCATCCGCGTGGATTTCTGCAAGTCCTCGCAGCGTTCTGCTCTTAAAGCAGACATTTCGACATTATTTTAGTTTTGCTCTTCACTCCATCCCTTGCCTTTGCCCTGGCTGTTCGACGACATTGAGTATTACGTCCATTATGCCATTCGCCCGTATTCCTTTCAAACCATTCGTTGCACACTTTGTAGGACACGAACACGTTTGCCGATCCAAGACATACCAGAAGTAGTGGAGGTGGAAGCGCAACTCGAGTTGTGGCAGTGGCGGAGTGGAAGTGGAAGGAACAAACCGGGAAAAGGCTATTTTTCTTAGAACTAAGCATTTGCTAGCAAAAGCCTAGGAATGTAACCGTCGCCGATGAGTTTGCGTCCTACGAATTTTTTTCATTCGCTTTAAGAGCGCAATGCATGAGAAAAACTATGAGTATTATTATAATAGACGAGGAATCTTTTGCGAGTAAGGAAACGCCTTTTTTCCAAAGCTTGCTCATAGCAACGCTTGTGCCGCTCCACACTTATTCCTATTCCCGCTTCGTATTCCGTTTCTTATTACGCAGCCGCGGTCGCGATGAGGTTCATAAGATGCTCCTAATAGACGCTACTCATTCCAACAGCGAGTGTTCTCGGTGTGCGCACATGCACTTCGGTTTTACAGAAGGTAAAAAAGCGCACGCTGCACTGCAAAGAAGCGCAGAGGTACCAGTAGAGGTAGAAAGAAGGAAGTGAATGCAGCTCGTAAAGCAGGCCGCGGAAACGACGACCTCCGACCTCAGACCTCAGACTCCGACCTGGACTCTAGAACGTAGACTTCAAACCCGCTGGTTGGAGATGGCGGAATCGAGAGGAATGGAGAAGAACCACGTGCACGGTGGTTGCGTTGCATCTCGCTTCATCTCTACACGGCATGGAATACATTTTTAAAATGAGACTAATAAATTCCATTTGAAACTCTCCGACAAAACTTTATTTAAGCTACGTGCTACGTGCCGGTGGAAATTTATTAGGAATGGTTCGGAGCTGGATTCGTTTCGTGGCTCGTTCTTTATGCGCGCACCTCGCGATTACTTTCGCGACACTTTCGTCTTCGTCGTCAAATCTCGTAACTATAACGTTCAATTCTCAATCCGCAATCTAAAATCTACAATTTGCGATTTTCGATATTACACGCTACTGTGATAAGTTATTCGTAATTATGGGACTAAATTGACACCATTTGTTCAAGACTAAACGAATGTCGCAGTTGAAAAA